>JAHHFK020002796.1:0-201924 GCA_024533555.2 Aedes koreicus
AGTTCCCGATGGCGGCTCGACTTGTGAAGCGATCTTTTTATGTTGACGACTGTCTGGCTGGAGACGATTACAAACAGCGCATGATTAATTCGCCGTGGGCAATTGGATAAGATTGCTCGCTTCTGGAGGTTTCGTGCTCCGAAATGGAATTCCGTAATGATGCAAATATAGTCTCCCACATTCCAGAGTATCTCCTGGACAGCCGAAATGATTCGGAAATAGATAAGTCGAGCACAGTAAAAACTCTAGGTCTGATCTGGCACCCTCACATTGATTTAAGCCTGGGTTTCAAGTTACCTCAACTGACCTCATCGCAACCGATTACGAAGCGAATTGCCTTATCAGAAATGTCCAGACTCTTTTGATCCATTGGAAAAGGTAGGATCAGTAATTGTTTCCGCTAAAATCTTTCTACAATCGCTTTGGGAAAACTCATTCACTTGGGATAGTGTGTTACCTCAGGAGTACCAGGACTGGTGGAAAACTTCAGGGATGACATTCAGAATCTGTCCAGTTTTAAGATAGCCCGACGTGTTCTAATTGATAACCATATCCACACTGAACTAGATTGTTTCGCAGATGCGTCTGACAAAGCATATGGTTGCTGTCTTTATGTAAAATCGTTGGATGAAAGTGGAAACTCCGTTTGCAATCTACTTATTTCTAAGTCGAAAGCGTCTCCTTTAGCGAGACAGTCAACACCACGTCCCGAACCGTGCGCAGCGGTGATGGCAGCACAACTAGCTGACAGTGTGAAAATCAACCGAGCTCTCTTGTCCCACCACCTTTTGGTCTGATTCCAGTATTGTGTTACACTGGATCGCTTCTTCTTGTCGTCGGCATGGAAAGTGTATGTATCCAATCGTATAGCCGAAATCCATCGGCTCACTGGTGGGAGCGAATGGCGCCATGTAGCTTCGGAGGAAAACCCTGCTGATCGTGTATCTCGCGGTGTCTCTCCTTCACAAGTCATCAACGATCACCTCTGGTGGCATGGGCCACTGTTTCTAAAGGAGAAAAGAACACATTGGCCGAAAAATATTATTGAATATTCTCCACTTCACGATCGTATTCGAGAGCAAGAAATTCGGCAAGCTGTATCATTAGTCACAACTTCGCTACCCATGTCGCTTTCTCTGATTAACTTCTCTCACTCGCACCTTCTCGTGGATTCGTCGATTTATCACAAACAGCAGAATACTCAAAGCCAATCGAACAGTAGGACCACTAACACCAAATGAAGTGGACGACTCTTTAAACAACTAGTGAAGGAGGTCCAGAAAAGTGAGTTTTTCTTGCCAGAAATTCGCTTTTGGCTACAAAATCCAGGATCTGTGAAAAAGGAATTCACTTTCAAATAGCCACTTAAGAAGTTGAACACATTCTTAGACTCGGAGGGTCTTTTGAGAGTGCACGGCCGTTTGGAATCGATGGAAGCACCCTTTCGACACCAGATTTCCGATCATACTTCCATCAAAACAATTTGACAATCTTGATTTAATAATTTTGATCATCGCGAAAACTCACATCGATACTCTACATGCATGTCCGCAACAACTACTTGCTACATTACGGCAGAGATTTTGATCATTCGAGGAAGAGACGCTGCAAAACGGGCAGTGAACAAGTGTATAGTCTGCTTCCACTGTAAACCGAAGGCAATTAAACAAATGATGGGTGCTTTGCCAGCAGCTAGGGTGACGCCGTCGCGCGCGTTTGTGAAGTCGTGGACTACTGCGGACCGTTCTTCGTTCGACCGCCGAGTCGTCGCGGAAATTCGGTAAAAGTTTTTGTCGCAATTTTCGTGTGTGTGGTCTCCGGGCGCAGGCATATCGACATGGTCTATAGTCTGACGTCGGAATCGTTTGTGAGTGCGGTTAAACGCTTCGTCTCGCGTCGTGGTCGAGTAACCGATGTGTATTGCGATAATGCTCGTATTTTCGTTAGGGCAAATTACCAGCTCCAAGAACATAAGCAATAGTTTGATTCGATTCACCGATCTACTGCACTCGCAGATGGCTGCACTGAGGCACGCATAAACTTCCCCTTCAACCCGGCTCCGCACTTCGGAGAGTTTGTAGGAGGCCACCGTCAAGATCATCAAGCATCATCTATATCGCATCATGTGGAAAACTCTGCAGACTATTGAAGAATTTCGCACACTCATCACCCAGGTCGAGGGTATTGTGAATTCTCGCTATCGTCCGATACAGCTGATGTGGTAGCTCTTATTGCACGTAATTTTCTAGTGGGAGAGCCATTATATTATTTCTGGAACCCAATTATGTGACATTCTCGTTAATCGCCTCAACTCGTTTCAGAAAATGCAACAGATGTTACAACATTTCTGCCAGGTATGGTCTCACGATTATATTGAACAGCTACAAAGTCGTCAAAAGTGACCGTTGGTCCAACCAGAAATCCAAATTGGGACGGTGATTCTGCTAAAAAAACGAAGCAACGGCCTCTTGGTCTAATCGACAACGTGTTTCCCGGGAAAGACGGTCATGTTCGAGTCGTGCAAGTACGCACCGCAGCTGAAAGCTACAGGAGGACTATCACTTAAATTTTTCCTCTGCCGATTGAAGATGCCGAAAATATCAAAACTTCAGGCGCTCACTCGTCAGCGATAACATCACCACTAGCCTAGTTGACGCACCATGGAACTCCATCGGACACGAGCGTGGTATATTTTTGAAAGTTCCTTTCAACGAGGCCCGACATGTTCAGGCAAAACTAGCTTTAAGTCCCATACATGCATATTATAAACCCTACTCTGAATTATTTCACAACCTAGAATTATATAACCTCATTAGAAAGATTAGACGAGTGTGACTTCCTCCAAAATAGCGTAATTTTACTCTCACTGTCATTTAGACATCGCAAACGATCGAGTCGGTAACAAACCACTTCGGATTAGATACCCGATTGTACAATACAATATAAGAAAGCTAGAGATTAATAGGAGTCAGTACAGGAGTCAGTGGCTTCACACGGAATAGATTGTCGCTTCGTCAAATACAACCAAAAAATTCAGTCTAATTAAAGTATCGGTGAACTATCTATACTGCAACCTGGAACTCCGAAAGAAAGGACGTCAGTCCGTTGCCCACCGCCAGCTAATCGTTCTCATCGGCCGCAGTGAGATCCCAAAAACCAACAGATGTTTTATTCAAAAGGAAATCAAAACTATAATGAGTAGACACATAGTATTGAATATTGCAATGCAATTTCTGATCAAACTTCATTTTTGAGGAAAAAAACACTTAATTATGTTCTTGTATTTAATTTAAAACCATGTTTAGGATTGTGAATATAAAATAATAATATTTATAAATGTATATTTCTTCTTCATCATCTTCCGATTCCGCTTCGAAGTGAAGGAGATCCGCAACAGCTGACTTCATTTCACGTACGGACGATGAAGTGGTGCTGGTTCTCATGCTGGACAAGAAGGGATCTGATGTGATCAACATACCGTTAAATACATCTTGCATTGTTTCTTTTCTGCTGGACTTTCGGCTGTGTGACTCTCGAATTTTCCGAAACTCTTTATTACGGGCCTCCTGCGCTTCTTCGCTCATCATACCTATGGGTAGCAGCGCAAGTGCAATCGCCTTCGATCCATGGATAAGAATTTTATGAGCACTCGCAGGCATTGGATACCACTCATATAAGCTTGCGTACAAACGAGCTGTTTAGATGGCGAATGCATGATATGCGTCATGGTTTACATCAATTCCGCATGAAAGCGTACGTAGAATTGTGTCCAATCGATCAATAAGTTCTTCGTCAATACCAGTTATCTCACTTGTGACAGATGGTTTTTCGAAAAAAAAACGCCGGGCTGCGTTACCCGTGTTTGTAGTGCCAGATCCCTCTTTAACAAAGTCCAACCACAACCCATGCTCTTTATGGAATCTATCCTGGATTTTACTTTTCCGTTGGTCAACGATTGCTCTGATGTCTCGTGTTCTGTAATACTTTTTAGTGTCCAACCTGTAGCTAACGTGTAGCATCCACTCCATGATTCGAATGTAGGCATGTAAAGTTGATAGTCCCAGCTCCAATGCTTCTGGGTTTTCCTCCCGTTGCAAAACTTCATCAATATTGTTCATGATTTTGGGTGTTGCTGAGCATACTGAACAATTTTGGGAACACTTCGTTCCAGTCAAAGCGTTGCTCACCTTTCCGTCAATCACTGTGCAGGATAATGTGTGAGTTAACTGTATCGTTCCAGCCCTTGTATCAATACATGTTGGTAAAAGACCTGACATTTGGGTACAAATAAGTAGTTCTTCCTTTTTAATCGTCTCAATGAATTCCTTACAATATTCCAGTTTACAGGGCCGACAGTAGCGGGTAGATGAAGGTTTCGGATTTTGCCACAAAATTAACTTGTTATTTTTATCTCCACTATAAAGTTGGAGAGGAACAAAACATGTCATCAACAAACTTGAATCGTCAAAATCATGATTCGCTTGTAATTGATGATACCTCGATTGTGTTCCACTTCCAGCAAAGCCCCATTTAGTTATGAGAGTGCAATTCTTCAGGACATCTCGACTAACCCCTTCAAACTTCCCTGGATCTATCAACGCGATGCGTTGCACTGTGTGGTCAAGCAAAGCCTGCAATGATACCTCAGCCTTACTTTCGGTCACTACAGTGCAGAGTGCTGCAGGGTAGCAGTGCTTTTTCTCCTCTTGAATCCGTTTGTATGATGGATACAAATCGGTTTGTGTTCTTAAAATTTGATACTTTTGTCTAGATAAATCCAGGTCCAGCATCAGAGCCAGAGCTTCGGTGGTTGTGTATCGTAGTATTCCTGTTTGGTTTGACTTCTTCCATGCACGAGACACTCTAGATGCTCGAGTAGAAGTTGAATGGAGTATTTCTTTTACCAGTCCTGCCTCTGTTACCTTTCCTTCGCTACGCAAGTTCATTTCTGTAGCCAGAGCAAGCTGTGGTGTTGACCCAGCTTTACGCAGCTCACTTACCTTCCTCCGTTTCGAACGTTTAGAACTATTCAAGAAGTCAGTAACAGGACGTCCTCCTAAAGAAGAAATAAAATATTATATGGAGAAAATAAAGAGCAGTAATTTAATTTGTATATCTGCAGTACCTTGTGCTTTCTTCGGTTTTCCAAATTGTACTTCAGACAGAAGCCAGCGCTTATTCTTAACAAGAAATGTTTTGTTTGTACGATTGGAATTCTGCCACCTGCGTTGTATTCTTGAACATTCCAAGAGAACAGCTTTCCTCACTTGCTTCTTCCCTTCAGCATCATTTGCCAGATTCAACTTTTTCTCGATCTGCTTTGATACGTTTAAATACCGTGTACGCCAAGGTTCGTTGGAATGCTCGTTAAGCATTTCAAACATCACTTTTCTGCTGGTGCGAAACATTGCGTAAGTACTACACCAATGCGCTCGATAAAATCAAAATCAATGCAACGAATAAATCGTTTGAAAGTGACAGAACTCTAGTTCCTTACACGCTCATCAGAAACTGCTATAAAATGAGTTTTACCTATTCAATAACTTTTACTGAGTTAAGCCTATTTTCCGTAAACCCAAACAGAGTAAAAATTCCTCAGAATTTGACAAATCACTTCATTTGTAAACAATGGCTTCAACCACTAATTCCCCGCGAATAAAAGCTTGATTTCACAAACAAACATCACAAGCAGGTATGGGAATGATTCCTCCTCTAAATATTGGTAAAATTGGTTTACTAGTAAAGTCACGCCCAAATCTCAAATCAATCCATACTTTCAAGCAATTTAGAAGAGTACATCCGATTTTTATGATTTTTAGTACTCTTTTTAGTACTCACATTAGAGTAATTTCTGACGAGCGTGTAGTTCAATTATCTGCCAAAGATGCAAACATCTCGTTAGTTAAGCATGATTCATACGGCATGTTTCGTGTAACGCACTGGTTTGACATATTTCAGATTTCAAACACGTTTGAATTCTAAGAAATAAATTGATTTTATAATAATTTGCCAGAATCCAACCGTTTACAAATAGCAAAAGGTTCAATTTTCGGATTGTTTTAAGAAACTGGCCCTTATTACGGGTGTCACTTCACGGTGAAAACGAATCACGGTGAAAAAGATCGCGTGCAAATCAAATGGGAATCACTTGCACCATCCCTATTACGAGTGTCACTTCGCCCGTTTTCACCGTGAAGTGACATCCGTAATAGGGGCCACTATAATAAATATTGCTCATGCGTCATCGAAGCACATGGAAACGTAGCTTAATCTGAGTGGTTCAGTGATGACACCATCGAAAGCAAACCCGAACAGCCGGTAAACAGCACGGTCTGGGACGTCAAAATATGCTTTGCAAAAATGTGCATAACTTTCGAAGCGGCAGACGGCGGCAGCTGAAATTTGGTGTATGACTAGTTGAGACCTTTAACTTTATGTCCATAACAATAGAAGAGTGGAGAAACGTGGAGTTTTTTTTTTTACAGACATTTAAAATTAGAGAAAAATCATGTTTTTTCACGTGAAATGCCTAGTGTTCAAATCAAAGCCTAGTTTGATTAATAAATTTTACTTATCCCTTTTTTTGGAAATATAGGTTCATACAAAGGTATTTCAATCATTTATCCCTCCATTTTAAGGGAAAAAGTATTTGTTTATGGTAAAAACAGATGTTATAAATATTACATCAAATTTTAATCGGATTTGAACCCCAACTTCCCGTACCTGACGTTATGCAAAAACAATCAGATTTTAATAAGTTTATGCTTGATTCCTCATAGTGAATAGCCTTAGTTTCTGTAGAGTATCAAGTTGAATTGAAATCCTGAGAAAAAAAAAACGAGGTTTTGTCCAAGATTTTGCCCGTTCTGCCCGTCTGTGCGCTGGTGATTAAAAACAATAAATTATAAGCTGTAATGATGAACAATAATTATGCATAGGCACTTTTGATTTGAACGTTCACATTTTCTTTGTTTATGATGTGCCTTCTCCACACTGATTTTATGGCTATCTTACGAAAGACCTGTTTACCTTGAGCAATTCAAACAAGTTTTATTCAAGCGTTACTCCTCTTTTTCAAGAATAGAACAAGTAAAGATGAACTTATCGCGCTCCTCAAAAAATCTTGATAGTCTTGTGCAAGAAATATTAGTTTTATATGCGTTTTATGGTAGTTTTAGATAAAACCATTGAAAAAATGGCCGGAATGGTAGCCATTTACATATGTATGCAAAAAAAACTCTCGTTTTCCAATGCTACGAACAAACAATGCTGTTTAAAATACATTTTGAAACTTAAAATGGATTGTAGACACAATTTATTCCAGATCTAACAATTTATCAGCCTTGTCACTTAATTGTTGAATTTTCAAGTATTTTTTTTATTTTTCAAATAAATCAATGGTCTAGCAATAATTCCGTGGCGCATTAAATTTTTTGAACTTTTATGTTATAAAACACCAATAAACTGAACGTCGCATGAAAAATTTATCAATTGCAGGCAAAAAACTCACGCATTTATGGTCAATTTTACAATTAATTTACATAGGGTAGGGAACGGCTTAATCAGGGTTCACTATTTTAATCAGTTGTTAGGAAAAAGGTCTATAACTCCTACATTTTCCTAATTATTGCATTTTTAATGATACGATCATAAGCTTTATCTATTGGGCCAATGATTGGATGAATGAAACATGATTGATTACCAATTTATTACTGTCATTTTGAAGATTTAAAATACATCATCTAGAAACCATCAGTTTCTGACCTGCTGAAGAAGTTCGCTCCAATGTTGCCTTAGTGTTTTTTTGCATTTGCATCGCGTGTACCGGAGAGCATGTCTTCATCAGCTCTCTCCCACAACTAGGCTTGTTGTCAGAATGTGATGTTAAACATTGAGTTAAATTTATTACATATTTAGATAATCTGAAATCGCTATTTATTTCATGTTTCTTCCAGTCATTGGAGGTTGATCTATGCTTATGATTATATTGTCCATCATCTGGCACTATCATTTGCAATAAAAAATATGTTTTGGAGCTGTCCATTAGTACCCAACGATAAATAATGCTTCGCTGTTGAGCTGCAGATATGGCATCACTGTTGCTTTTGAGAGAGCCCAAGTTTCCTCTCTTCTTTGTTAACCATGGATATAGCGCACCGGTAATGTAACGTGAAGCCTGCTGTCTCTTGCATTTGTTTGTTTTTAAACGAAGCATCCCGTTTGTCGTCACAGTCGCTTTGGCTAACATTTGCGTGAGAGTAAATGAAATAAGAAATACACATTGCCAATCTAAAGATCAATGACAATCTAAAAGTTTGGTCGTGTTCGTCTGTCTCATAACCTGCTAGAAGACGAGTTTGTGATCGTAGCAATCGACATGTTTTGGTTGATTGTTTTCGAGAGCGGATGGGTAAAACGAAGGAGCGGGTTGGGAAAATTGACGTTTGCAGCAAATCGTGAACTGGCCTATTTTATGTCGTTTTCGGTTATTGCCAGTGCGGAACTGGGTTCGCCCTAGGTCCGCCCTAACAGCTGTCAAAACGTTTTTTTATTCAATCGGGTCGGACCTGGATCCGCTCTGGATCCGACCCAACATCGATGAGGTTCGCTCTCATGTTTTTTCGAGGTCCAACCTGGGTTCACCAACACACACAAACATAACTGTCAAAAAAAAATGTTTATGTTTGTTTATGTTTATGTTTTGCACTAATACCATCATACTGACTCGACTCTGGATCCGTTTTTGTTCGGCTATTGCGAGTCAGAGTCAGACCTGACCCAGGTTTAAAACCGAAAACGACATTAGTTCGCCTTCGCACACATGCACGGAATAGCACTCATACAATATTTTTAGTTTATGTACCGATAGAGGAGCTGAAGAAAACATTTTTTTAATCGGAAAGCAATCCGCATGTGTTTAAGAAGTCCCTGCAATTGGGAACTTTATTCCATGGCTATGAAATTTTCTGAGCCTAATGCTCGTTGCTGAAGGTATGTTCCGATAGACCAGACGTAAGCAGAGGGATTAATGTCTAAATATCGGCAGTTTTAATTATAGATTACATACAGCTTCATCAAATGTCTCAGGGGCTGACCAAGCTGATTAAAACCCGTCCCGCACCCTACGTATCCATGGAAAAGAAACATCATATCTCGGAAACTTTTTTAAAAAGGTGTGTCTTTTTTTAAAAAAGAGGGGAAAAGCAGGCATTGTATTACTTTTTTGGTAAATAAGTAAATTTTGTGGAAAAGGAGACAGATAACTATCATATATGTTATCTGTCTGGCGGCCTGTTTGCTATATGTAATATTTGTGTAGAGAAAGCACAATGTATAAGAAACATATAATAGAAAAATATATATATCTCTCAATACTCTCTCATCATAAAGAAGCATAAAAATCATATACAGTGTTGTTGGTCCTGGTGTGGGTGGGCGTGGTCTGGGTGTGGTGAGAGTGGTGGGGTGAATTTTACTTTCTCTTCTTTTTTCCCTCTTTTTTTATAAAATGTTTTACATCTGTTGGAAAAAACACGAGAGTATATCGATGTTTTTTTTTCTCTTAAAAAAGTCCCCATTCAGCAGAACAAATCCAAAAATGGAATCTTCGATACATAATTGTGACGGACTGGAAGTGTTCTTAGAGGGGAAAATCATAAAACTACCAAAACTTGTGGTAGTGTTATCATAGTTTTAAGCATGTCTTGCATGTCATTGCAAGTATGTACCGATAAAACTATCAAGTTTTAAGCGAATCTTGGGAAATAGTCTTGAGAACCTCCTGTAGTATGGGCCTTTTTGAACTTATGTGGGTTTTTTGGCTGTTTTGTCGAATATCTAGTTTTATGCGTGGTTTTATCAAATGAGTTTTGAGAACTTCGGAGTAAAGCGGGAATTTGTGTACCAAAGCATCCGAAGGTACCGTGACACCTGCTCGTTGGATGACCGGAAGAGATCCGGTCGTACTCGTACGGTGCGGACTGCACGAGTTGTTAAAGTGGTCAGGGAACGGATTTGACGAAAATCACAGCGCTCTGTACGTAAAATGGCCGCAGATCTGAATGTTTCGAGATTGTCAATGCACAATATACTGCAAAATGACCTCGGATTCCAAGCTTTCAAGAAACGTAAGGTTCACGGAGTTTCGGAACCTTCCAAGCAGAAACGACTCGAAAGAGCAAGTCTTTTCCGACGAAAAGTTATTCGTCTTGCAACAATCCCACAATGTCCAGAACGACAGATTGTGGGCTCTCTCTTCGAGAACTGTTCCAGAGCGAGATGGAATATTCCACGGTTCCAAAGTGCGGCTTCAGTGATGGTTTGGGGAGGAATTTGCAAGCGAGGCAAATTACCACTGGTTTTCGTCGAAAAAGGCGTTAAAGTGAATGCCGTACATTATAAAACGGAAGTTTTGGAGAAAGTTGTCAAGCCATATGTACGAGAGGTGTTTGGAGATGATCACTACGTGTTTCAGCAGGACGGAACGCCATCGCATACTGCAAATCTCGTTCAGGGCTGGTGCCGAGAAAATTTGACCGAATTTTTGGGACAAAAATGAAGGGCCTCCCAGTTCACCAGATCTGAATCGCTTGGATTATTTCGTATGGTCATACATGCTGGCGAAGGTAAATGACCACAGGGCGTCTAATATGAACCAATTCAAAACCGTAATCAAACGAATTTGGGACGAAATGCCGATGGAAGCCGTGCGTGCCGCCTTTGACGGTTTCGAAAAACGTCTGGAGCTGGTCAAGAAGGTTAAAGGCGGTGTTATTCCAATCCATATGGTGTAGTTGATCAGTATTATATTCCAATAAAATGGGTAAAGTTATCAATAAAATCTGTAACTAGAAAATAAGAAGAATGGTTAGTAATTTCCATTTAATTCCAACTACCTGTATTGCTTATCTTGACAGATACGCGTATTTCGTCTACAATATGCAGACTTCTTCAGTGTCGTGTACTAATACTCGACTGAGACAGCTCACACTCTCCATAATTCAATAAAATCTGGAATATCGATTTGAAATAAATCGAGTTTTATTTTGTATGAGAATTTATCGGACACGGTTATACCGAGTCTAGTCAGCATGCATCATTACTTTACATATTGCTAGAAACTTAAATATGTTATGTTCATGTTTGATCACCATCCCTATACATTGTTCGACTGACTTGTCAATTCCTACTTTGCTGAGTACGTCGATAAAATTCGTATTATTGCTGATTGCAGTTAAAATTGGACTCCGACAAAAACAGGAAAAGTGTGATAAAAGTGCACGTTTACGACAAATCGTTTCCTGTCTTCAGTGAACTTATACCTTTCAGCATAAAGGATAAGTGCACCGAAGACAACAAAACGATTTGACGTAAACGTGCACTTTTATCACACTTTAAAATGCGCAAAAAGCACTTCTAGAGTCGAATCACAACTGCAACCAGCAATAATTATCAAATATTAATGCAACGATAAGATCATTTCCTTCAAAGTATGGGTTATTTTGTTTATCACTTAAAATTTACTCAATACTGTTGTCATAAAACACTATCTTGAAGGATAAAAATTGTAAGTTCAAGACAAGATTAATTTAATCAAAGATCAACAAGACAGTTAAACAAACTAACCTTGGGCTGTTCAACAATCCGTCTATGGAATGCATCTCTTAAAACCGTCTTCTATTTACTCCAGCTGTTGATGTATCGCTTGAACTACAGTTATTTTTTTACCAAGACAAAAGTAGATTTTTTATCTGTTGTGGAATTTGTTGTACTAAAGAACCTGGTAACTCCATCTGTCGATACGGAACACGGTTTTTTCATCGTCATTTTGTTTACCTTTTTTCTAAATATTCCTTGTGTTTAAAATCGGCGTTTATTTGTTAATCGTTTCGTCTATCGATTTGTATCGTCGCGCTGGTGTCGTTCTGTTGTTTCGCAAACTCGAAGTGCATTTATTTTGATTGCTAATGTCGTTTTCGGTTATTGCCAGTGCGGAACTAGGTTCGCCCTAGGTCTGCCCGAACAGCGGTCAAAACGTTTTTTTATTCAATGGGTCGGACCTGGATCCGCTCTGGATCCGACCAAAAATAATGAGGTCGTTTAAGGGTCCAACCTGGGTTCACCAACACCACAAACATAATGCAAAATAAAATGTTTATGTTTGTTTTTGTTTATGTTTTGCAGTAATACCATCATACTGACCGCTCTGGATCCGTTTTCGTCGGTATGGCGAGGGCGACGCATAAACATAAGTGTAGTGTTTAGTGTGACGGTTGCAACAAAAGTTTCTGCCTATCACCTGCCCACGCATTTTTTTTCTTTCTCGAAGCGACATCTGGTTGTCATTAACGGCACTGTAAATTGCACACAACTCCCTTCCATAACAAACGACTTCAACCGCCTTGGGTGTTGCATATCCGCTGGTGCTTGTTATCTCGGATGAAAGCTTCAGAATGGAATTAAGCTGCCTACAGGGCTCTGAACCGGTGAAAACCCTAAAATGTATTAAATGCCAGGGTTTTTGTGAAAAAGTTGCTCATCTTGATTGCGTCTCCTTATCCCGTGCACACATGGATTTAATCAGCGAACAACCTAATCTCTTCTGGTTTTGCAACAGTTGCTCCGGAATTATGAACTCGAAACACGTTCGGGACGCTTTTGGGGCGTTAACGGAGGCATTACAAAATCTGTGCGAAACACATCGTTCAGCTCTGGAGGGAGTTAGAACAGAGTTGAAAAAAAAAACAGGGAGCAAGTCGAAGTTCTGGCCACGAAAATTTCTGCTGTTCCTGCTGCTGCCCCTACTACCCCCGCTGCACCCGGTTTATCATCCGGTTGGCCTAGTCTGGCTCGGAAAAGCAACAAACGATCGTTTGGCGCAGCAGGATTCATTTCACCCGATCAGCCTAGCTTATCACGCGGCACAAAAAAGCCATCTGCGAACATTCCATCGGTTGCAACTGTTCCCCCAGAACCAGAAAAATGTTGGATATTTCTGTCTCGCATTGCAGTCAGTGCTACGGAGGATGATATTCTCGCTGTAGCCACTGAATGTATACCTTGCGACGAACCGATCGAGGTTAGAAAGTTAGTGAAGAAAGACGCTGATCTAACGGCTATGCAATTCATTTCGTTTAAAATTGGGGTCGACGAAAAGTACCGTGAGGTGGCTCTCAGTGCCGACACATGGCCAGACGGGGTCTTCTTTCGGGAATTTGTCAACTACCAAGACAAGAAATCCGGACAGGGGTTTCTAAAAAAACCTCGTTTGAATTAAACTCCCGTCTTCTCCCTCCGCTGGATACCATAACTTTAACAAAACCGGGAGGCACACTGAAAGGCTTTAGGGGGGCCCTCAACGCCCCCACCCAGGCGGTGCTAATAGAAGTTCATCATCTTTTTAGCTTCTGTTCCTCCCATCCCACCCACCCCGGTGCTGTGGTCGGGGTTGGGGGGGGGGTCTCCCACCCTCAACTTCAGGGGTATGTGTGTTATCCAAGGTATTCTGCTCCTGATGCTTTCCCGATTTCCTGTGCCGCTTCCTCGCATGTTGATGCTTGCAGTAACTCGCCGCCATTATGCCCAACCAGCCCGCTACAAACCCATCACTTAACATGTTTTGCTCATCATCATCACACATCGACCGCCACTTCAACCGGTCTGGGACGCACGTCACAAAGCAATATGGAGGCCCTGGACCCTCCTAGCCCAGCTGTGCCCACTACCGGTATCAGTGACGCTGTATTTGCCCGTTCCAGCCGTCAAAGTCGTCCCGGCCCTGGGTCTAGTGACGGGGACAGGGCTCTCCAAGCTGCCATCCAAGGCAAGTATCCTTCTTCTAATGACGTTGCCCGGCCTGATGCTGTTTCCATTTCTAGATCGATACCGGCCGATTCCGTTGCCTCCTTATCGAAAAACCTTCTGTACTATCCAGAACGTAGGAGGCATCAACAGTTCGCTCGCCGAGTACCAGTTGGCATGCAGTGACGCATGCTACGATATCTACGCCTACACAGAAACATGGCTAAACAGCAACACATTATCGAAGCAACTGTTCGACGACACGTACGATGTGTACCGACTAGATCGATCGCCGCTCAACAGCAACAAGAAATCTGGTGGTGGAGTCCTTCTTTCCGTGCGCTCAACGTTCAAATCTCGCCTCCCGCCTCCCGAAAACTCAACGGTTGAACATCTCTGGGTGGCAATATCCACCAAAACCAGAACATTGTTTATGTGCGTGGTGTATATCCCACCTGATCGTGTCAATACAGCAGCCTCATCGATAAGCACACTCTTTCTTTGGATTGGATCGTGTCACAAATGGGACCCAGCGACAACATCGTCGTTGTGGGAGATTTCAACCTCAGCACGATTTCATGGCATGTCGATACCAACGGCTTCCACTATCCAGATACTTCATGTTCGTCATTCAGACCAGCATCTCTCTCCTTGCTTGATGCTTATTCTACCGCGAGACTTCGGCAAGTTAACGGCATTCCGAATAACAACAATCGTTTGCTGGATCTATGCTTCATTACTGAAGAACTGGGTCAAAGATGTTCCGTCATTCAAGTTCCGGCACCGCTTGTCAAAAGCTGCAGAAACCTTTCCCCTCTGCTACTGACACTGGAGCTAAATCTAGATACAGCTTCCATGAAAACATCGAAAATGTTTATTATGACTTCAACCATGCTGACTACGGGGGAATGAACAACTTTCTCGCCGACGTGGACTGGAACACGACTCTTGCAAACGGGGATGCAAATTTTGCCGCTTCGACTATGTGCTGTATTTTGCTTTACGCCGTTGATCAATTCGTGCCTAAGAAAATCAACCGTAGGCCTCCCAAACCTGCTTGGTCTAATTCTGACCTCAAACACTTGAAACGAGTTAAAAGGGCTGCTTTGAGGAAACACAGCAGATATCGCACCGATTCCACGAGGGCAAACTACAGTCGCGCCAACGACGATTACAAATACCTCAATAACAGCTTGTACAACGCCCATCAGTTGCAATTGCAGAGTCGTCTCAAAACGAACCCGAAAAGCTTCTGGCGGTTTGTGAACGAACAACGGAAAGAAACCGGCTTACCCTCAATACCTCAATAACAGCTTGTACAACTCCCATCAGTTTCAATTGCAGAGTCGTCTCAAAACGAACCCGAAAAGCTTCTGGCGGTTTGTGAACGAACAATGGAAAGAAACCGGCTTACCCTCTACTATGACTGATGGCACTCTTGAAGCTGATACTATCGTGGATATCGCCAGCTTGTTCCGTACGCAGTTCAGCAGTGTCTTCTGCGACGAAATTCTGGACGCCGAGAGCCTCGAATCGGCTACTAGCAATGTTCCCCGCATGTCTGTAGTTGGCTCTGCCAACTCTGGTGATTTCAGCCGGGAAGCAGATGAAAACTTCAACTGGATGCGGTCCTGACGGTATTCCTTCAATTGTCCTGAAGCGTTGCCTAAACACGCTTGCTGCGCCCCTGGCTACAGTGTTCAATTTGTCTGTAACTTCCAGCGAGTTTCCTGAATGCTGGAAAGAGTCATTTGTATTCCCAATACACAAGAAGGGATGCAAACGGTCCGTCGCCAACTATCGTGGGATTGCTGTACTAAGCTCTGTATCAAAGTTACTTGAACTAATTGTTCTCCAAAGGCTGGTCAACGACTATTCACAGACTATTTCTCCAGACCAACACGGTTTTTTGCCCAAGCGCTCGACGGCGACCAATCTAACCGTATTTACATCGTTCATCATGCGCAAAATGGAACGCGGTCATCAAGTAGACGCCATTTACACAGATCTCTCTGCGGCCTTCGATAAAATGAACCATCAGATTGCCATTTCTAAATACGGCAATATGGGGTTTTCACGATCAATTGTTGAACTGGCTCCGTTCATACCTGACTGGTAGAACTATGTCCGTGAAGATTGCCGATTACGCCTCATCTAGCTTTCCGGTAGCATCCGGCGTTCCTCAAGGTAGCCACCTCGGCCCATTCCTTTTCCTGCTATACATGAACGTCGTGAACTTGGTTCTCAAATGCCTGAAATTATCCTACGCTGATGACCTGAACCTGTACTACGTTGTAAAATGTCCGGAAGACGCCCACTCTTCATCAGGAACTGCAAGTGTTCGATAACTGGTGCCGAATCAACAGAATGTCCTTAAATGTATCCAAATGCTCAACTATCTCCTTCGGCCGAAAACGTGCGAGGTATCTCCACGACTACATCCTTCGAGGTACGCGCTTGAAACGAGAAACAACGGTCAAGGATCTGGGAGTAATGCTCGACTCCAAACTGTCGTTCAAGGTTCACATTTCGTATATTGTTTCCAAAGCCACTTCGCAGCTAGGATTTATGTTCCGCTTCCCAAAAAATCTTCAAGGACGTTTACTGTCTGAAGGCATTATACTGCTCTTTGGTTTGCCCTTTCTTGGAATACTGTTCCATCGTTTGGTCTCCTTTCTACCAAAACGCAGTCCAGAGGATCGAAGCTGTTCGGCGAAGGTTTATACGCTTTGCTTTGCGACATCTTCGCTGGCAAGACCCTCGCAGATTGCCAAGTTATGAAAGTCGGTGCAAGCTCATCAACCTGGAACTGTTGGAAGGTAGGCGTATGGTAGCCAAAGCATGTTTCATTGGTGATCTGCTTCAAGGAAATGTTGATTGTTCCGCTCTACTAGATCTCTTGACCATCAACACTCGACGACGAAATCTCCGTTTACAACAGTTCTTCGTGTTCCGGCACTCAAGGACCAACTACGGAAAACACGAACCTGTGCAAAGCATGTGGCGCGTTTTCAACAGCTGCTATAATGTGTTTGATTTTAATGTATCCCGTGAGGTTGATAAGCGTTGTTTCCGTATATGGCTTTGTTAAGTTTTGTTAATTTTCGTATGTAATTTAATTTTTTAAAGGGTCATTGGGATGAACATTTTATCTGTTGACGAAAATAAAATAATAATAATAATAATAAAGTGCATTTTAATTTCAAACCAATGTGATTGTTGAAACTTGTTTTGCAATAAAAAGTCGATTTTAAAACTGTGACTTTTGTGAAGTTTTGTGAAGAAAAAAAAGAGGGCAACTTAATTAGACGAATCACTCTTATTTTCACCCATATCGAAATTTTCATGCAAAAAAATTGTTTTGTGCAAAATTCGATTTGATCTTATAAGAGAACATGGGTGCACAATGTTATTTTAGAGCTAGAGAATATTGAATTGTGGTATGACTATTTTTACACATACCTAAATGTGTTATTTGAATCGGTTCGTCACCGAGTGCAGTGGCATTTTTTACGACCTCCGTATTTAATTTTTACAATATTTTTTTATGCGGCGCGTGAGAACCGAAACAGTTAAAGTCATCATTATGAATTGCAGTGTTACGTCGTGCAATATCAGTAAGGATCGCTTCATGTGGAAGCGTGAATTTTGTGACAAATGTTATCACGCGGCTTGCATAGGCGTTCAACGGCATCAGGAGCAGTCATTATCATTGTGTATGATACCTCTGTGTTCCGTTTGTCAACATCATCTAAAAACAGGAATCGACACACGCAAGGTGCTTTGTCAACAGGAGCAGATTATGGATTCAATTAAATCTCAAACGAGTGCCAATCTTCAAGTAGCTGCTGACCTCAAAGTGTTCAAAAAGCTTAGTACAATAGACGTGTTGTTTGATAATATTGAGGTGCAGCTTAAAGAATCGGTGACGAATGTAAACGAAAATACATCGTCGACAGTTGAAAACGCTGTGTCGTCAATATCGCGCGATTTCGAGCATATCTCGGTCAATAAGTCCAATGAGCTCGTGGCTATAAAAAACCATTTAACGTCGCTGTTAAATATTTCAATGGAAACCACGAGAAATCGCATTGCAGAGTACGTAAAAAAATCTGCGACGAAGTCCAGACCTTGAGCGGCGTAACCATGGACATGGCCGCTCATTGTAATCATTGTAATTTTTAATGAAGTTAAACCGCTTGCTAGTGCAATTAATACTTTGGACAGCAATATTAGCGCTAATCGTTTGGCACCAGCGGTGTCACCCCCCAGCCTCACGAACGAATTGAATACAGCTGACGGGGCGCGCAGTTAGAAAATGAACTCCAAGAAGGATGGCGCACACTAGGGTCGAAACGAATTTGGCGCCCAAACTGGACTGAATATGATTTACGAAGGCAACGTCATGTTCAGCAGCAGAAGGCCAGAGATAAGGCAATAGAGCGCAGGAAAGCTCTTGGAAAAAAAGGGGAGAAGGGCAACAATATTTTCAAAAGAAATATAAAAATAGTGTTGGGGGGGGGGAGAAAATAGATTAGTAATAATATCAACAACAACATCGGCGGCAGCTAAGGAGTGTATCGAAAATAAGCTATCCACAAACTTTCTTTCAAATTATGTTGAAAACCGATATTTTATTCATACAAAAAATTGATCCTTTATTGTACGAGGTTAAACTTGAACATAATGAAGACCGGATGAAATTTAAGTTATTCCTTCACGAATTTTCGAACTTTGGATCGAATGCTCTTCATCAAGTTCGGACAAGTGTTGCATCGCATTTTTTGGACGCTTGAGCCCAAATTTTTTGAACTCCTGCATGTTCCCAGCTGCCTTACCAGTCTTCTTGAAGACCCTCTTCACGATTGCCCAGTAACGTTCGATGGGTCGAAGCTGAGGGCAATTTGGTGGATTGATATTTTTCTCAACGAAATCTATACCCTTTTCCGCAAGCCAATTGAGAGTGGTTTTGGCATAGTGAGCCGACGCTAAATCCGGCCAAAACAGTGGAGGTGTACTATGCTTCTTATATAAAGGCAACAATCTCTTCTGGAGACACTCAGATCGATAGATTTCCGCATTTATAGTTCCGGTAGTGTAAAAAATGGTTGACTTCAAACCACAGGAACATATTGCTTGCCATACCAGTACCTTTCGACCGAATTTCTCCACTTGAATCGACCTGTCCGCATCGCTCACATCCTCCCCAACGACGGCAGTAAAGTATTGTGGACCTGGAGGGTTTTTGAGTCCTCCTTTACATAGGTCTCATCGTCCATCAAAACGCATGCATCCGGACGCTGCAAAAGACGCGAATACAATTTCCGGGCCCTTGTTGCTGCTCGCTTCTTCTGTTCTGCACTTTGTTTCGAGATTTTCTGCTTCTTGTAGGTCTTCAGGTGGTTTCGCCTCTTGATACGCTGGATCATTCCGACACTCGTTCCTGCTTTTTTGGCCAAATCACGTATTGACATTGATTTGTTCTTCATGATTAGAGATACCACTTTCTGCTCCAGTTTCGGGTTGGAAGAACCGGGTTTTCTGCCTCTTCCTGGTAGCTCATCCAAAGAATAGTGTTCCCCAAACTTATTAATGATGGTTTTAACACTCGCATGATGAATTCCAAACCGCTTCGCCAATTTTCGCATAGTAATACCCTTCTCACTTAGCCATGTGTCCAGAACCTTAATTTTCACTTCCTTTTCAATACACGACATTTTGAAAACGCAGAATTTGAACCGCACAAACAAGTAAACAAAAGAAAGCTGACAGTCAAACGCACAGCATGCAGTGATCAGAGCATAAAAAACCATCACAAATACATGCGTACAACGCAAATGTATGTGTATAGCTTATATTCGATACACTCCTTAAAACAAATCATATCGGTCATCAAAATAGTCACACAGCAGTTCTTCCAATGGAAAGGGTCTACTTGCGGGGAAAGGGGGTTTTCGGCCCCCGGGTGACCCCGGGTGGGCGGTGCCCCGCCCCCTTCCCCCCGGCGGGTTAATCGTGGGGGGGGCACAAAATTTTTTTTTTTGAAACGGGGGGGGGTGGTTTGGAGGGGGAGGGGGGGGGAGGATTATTTTTTTTTTGTTTGGGGGGGGCGGTGTATTTATTAGGAGAGGGGAAAATAAAATTAATTAATTTTGATATTTCTTTATATTTTTTTTGTTTTTTTTTAATGGGAAGGTAAAAATGAAGAAAAAAATAAAAATTATTTATTTTTTTTTTTTTTTGTAGGGAGGGGGAAGGTTTTGTGGATTTAGTTTTAACCCAAAGAAGGTCAGGTGGTGGAGTTCTTATTGCAGTTTCTGCATAATTAAATTCGGAACTTCTTGTTTCGCCAAAATTTAAAGAATTCGAGCATGTATGGGTAAAAACCTATATCGATGGTGAAACTTATATTTTTGTCACAGTTTATTTTCCACCAGATCAAGCTTGCAAGTCAACATATGAAATCTTCTTTCAAGTGGCAGAAGAAATTGTATCAAACTTTCCCCCTGAATTTAAAGTTCATATCTATGGTGATTTCAATCAACGCAATGCAGATTTTATTCCCGATTTCGAAAACGACAGTATTCTACTTCCAGTCGTTGGGGACAATGAAACTTTGCAATTTATTTTTGAGAAAATTGCATTTTAGGACTAAACCAAATAAATGATGTTAAAAATTTACAAAACTGTTACTTAGACTTTTTATTAACAAACACACATGAAGATTTCTGTGTTAGTGAATCTCTCTCTCCTTTATGAAAAAATGAAGCTTTTCACACAGCAATCGAGTATTCTGTGTTTGTGCGAAAGAACCACAACCCCAACGAATGTGATTACGAGGATATATTGGATTACAAGAAAGCTAATTATGAGAACATTAAGTTCAAACTGAGTAGAGTGAATTGGCAATCCATTTTAATGGAACAAGAAAATCTTGAATGTGCAGTAGAGGTCTTTTATAAATTGTTGATGGAAATAATTCGAGAGGAAGTTCCACTAACGAGGAGACGACGAAATTATTGCTCTAAAAATCCAATTCGGTTCAACATGCAAATGATTAATTTAAAAAATCGGAAGCAAAAGGCTCACAAAATGTACAGAAAACAAAATAATCAAATTAATTTGGAAAAATATTTGGCTTAATTTAACTATTTCTTCTGCACTAATTGAGTTTAACATATACATAAACTGAAAAAGAAATTAAGTCATGTCCAAAAAACTTCTTCACTTACGTCAAGACCAAGTTAAAATCGTGTAGCATCCCCTCAAAAATGATTTTGGACGAAAAAAAAGGAGATAATTCAGAAGATATCTGTAACCTCTTTACAACATTTTTTCAAGAAACATATTGTAAATTTTCTGACAAAGATCGTGACTTTGAATACTTTTCATACTTTTGCTGATTTCTCAAGTAATGTAGGTATCAGTCAAATTAATGTGCAAGATATTTTGAAAGGTTTAAAAGATTTAGACGCAAGTAAAGGTTCAGGACCAGATGGAATCCCACCAGTATTTATGATAAATTTAGCAACTGAACTCACATCCCCCTTATTCTGGCTGTTCAAAATGTCCCTTGAATCGGGAAAATTTCCAAATGAATGGAGAATGTCTTTCTTAAAGGGTGATACGGTCAAAATTTGGTCAAGGGAAAACGCGTGTAAATCGGTGAAATCGTTTATTTAAAAAATCAAATTAAATTTCTTTTTCAAGTTCAATTAGTATAAAATTCAGGAAAAATATTCAGTTAGGCTTCCGCTTTTCCAAATCCGAATTGCCGGGCCTTACGCTTGACCCCTGCCATCAGATTTTGTACAGCCTCCTTGTCCACCTTCTTCGCCGCAGAAAGCCAGTTTGCCTTGAACTGCTGCTCGTCCTTAGCAGTTTTTTTGGTCTTCTTTAGGTTCCGCTTGACAATAGCCCAGTATTTCTCAATTGGGCGGAGCTCTGGCGTGTTGGGAGGGTTCTTGTCCTTGGGAACCACCTGCACGTTGTTGGCGGCGTACCACTCCATGGCCTTTTTACCGTAATGGCAAGATGCCAAATCCGGCCAAAACAGTACGGAACAACCGTGTTTCTTCAGGAAAGGCAGCAGACGTTTATTCAAACACTCTTTCACGTAAATTTCTTGGTTGACAGTCCCGGAAGCTATGAAAATGCTGCTTTTCAAGCCACAGGTACAGATGGCTTGCCAAACCAGATATTTCTTTGCGAACTTTGACAGTTTCGTGTGCTTGAAAATATCTGCTACCTTTCCCCTTCCTTTTGCCGTATAAAACTCCTGTCCCGGAAGCTGCTTGTAGTCGGCTTTGACGTAGGTTTCGTCGTCCATTACCACGCAGTCAAACTTCGTCAGCATCGTCGTGTACAGCCTCCGGGATCGCGCGTTGGCCGTCGTATTTTGTTTATCATCGCGATTTGGAGTCACTACCTTCTTGTAAGTCGATAGTCCGGCTCGTTTTTTGGCTCGATGCACGGTTGTAGACGATACACCCAGCTTATTTGCGGCATCTCGGAGAGATAGGTTAGGGTTTCGCTTGAAACTACCGGCAACTCTCTTTGTCGTCTCAGCGGCTTCCGGTTTTCGATTTCCCCCCGATCCAGACTTCCTGGCTGTCGACAAACGTTCCCCAAACACTTTAATTACATTTGTAACGGTTGATTTGGCAACTTTTAGCGATTTTGCCAACTTTGCGTGCGAGTAGCTCGGATTTTCGCGATGCGCGAGCAAAATTTTGATACGCTGCTCTTCTTGCTTGGACGGCACTTTGACAACTGAAGAGTGAATTCCAAAATCAAAATAGGAGCAAGGTGCGTGTGTGTAGAATACACACCTTCAAAATGAGGGGTGTTCAGGTTTTTTAAATGCAAAATTGAAAGAAATACGTCAAGTTGATATTGACCAAATTTTGACCGTATCGCCCTTTAGTACCCATCTAAGAAATCAGTTAAAAAATCAGATATCAGAAATTACCGTGGGATTGCCATTATTTCATGTATTCCTAAACTTTTCGAATCAATTATTAACAAAAATATGTTTAGTCAAATAAAGCATATAGTGACGACCGCACAGCACGGTTTTTTTTAAAGGCCGTTCAACTACTACCAACCTATTAGAATTTGTAAATTATTCAATAACTGCAATGGACAGTGGTAATCACGTAGAAGCTCTTTACACCGGCTTCAGCAAAGCGTTTGATAGAATTGATATTCCAATGTTGATTTTCAAGCTTGAAAAAATTGGAATTGATATGAGACTCCTCAAATGGATTGAGTCGTACTTAACTGACCGCCAGCAAATAGTAAGATTCAATGAGAAAAAATCAAATACAATCCATGTCACATCGGGGGTTCCCCAAGGCTCTCATTTAGGTCCTCTTCTTTTCATTTTAAATGTTAACGATATTTCATTAATTTTACAAAATCTCAAAGTTCTTATCCATGCCGATGACATGAAGCTATTTTTAAAAGTCAGTAATGAAGATGATATGTATGTTTTTCAGAATGAAATACAAGTTTTCCATAAGTGGTGTTGTAAAAGTCTATTAAAACTAAATGTTAAAAAATGTAATCACATAACTTACAGCAGAAAACAAAGTACACCAAGTGTTGCAATTGTATTAGGTAATCAACATGTTGAAAAATGTGATAAAATAAGAGATTAAGGAATTATTCTAGACTCTAGATTAACATTTGTGGATCATTATAACACAATAGTTCATAAAGCAAGCAATATTTTAAATTTTATAAAACGTTTCAGCTATCATTTTCAAGATCCTAATACAATTAACACACTTTATATTGCATATGTAAGGTCTATATTAGAATATTGTAGTGTTGTTTGGTCACCTTATATGAAAAAGCATCAAGAACGAATAGAGTCAATCGAAAAGCAGTTTTTATTATATGCACTACGTAAGTTAGGGTGGACGGTATTCCCTCTTCCATCATATGAAACACGTTGCATGCTTATCAACATTCAAATCTTGAAAGAGCATCGGGCATATGCTATGGTTTCATTCGTAAATGACATAATTTCGCAACGTATTGACTCAAGTGATATATTATCAAAATTAAATTATTATGCTCCTACTCGACAATTACGCAATAGAAATTTATTCGTGTTGTGTCGTCATCGTACAAACTACGCTAAATTTGGACCGCTAAATCAGATGAAAGCCGCGTACAGTCAGCATTGTGAAATGATTGATCTAAATATGTCTAAGACAAAATTAATAAAATATTTCAAAAATCTGCGAGATCAGAGAATGTAAAGAGTGTATCGAAAATAAGCTATCCACAAACTTTCTTTCGAATTATGTTGAAAACCGATATTTTATTTATACAAAATATTGATCCTTTATTGTACGAGGTTAAACTTGAACATAATGAAGACCGGATGAAATTTAAGTTATTCCTTCACGAATTTTCGAACTTTGGATCGAATGCTCTTCATCAAGTTCCGGACAAGTGTTGCATCGCATTTTTTGGTCGCTTGAGCCCAAATTTTTTTGAACTCCTGCATGTTCCCAGCTGCCTTACCAGTCTTCTTAAAGACCCTTTTCACGATTGCCCAATAACGTTCGATGGGTCGAAGCTGAGGGCAATTTGGTGGATTGATATTTTTCTCAACGAAATCTATACCCTTTTCCGCAAGCTAATTGAGAGTGGTTTTGGCATAGTGAGCCGACGCTAAATCCGACCAAAACAGTGGAGGTGTACTATGCTTCTTATATAAAGGCAACAATCTCTTCTGGAGACACTCAGATCGATAGATTTCCGCATTTATAGTTCCGGTAGTGTAAAAAATGGTTGACTTCAAACCACAGGAACATATTGCTTGCCATACCAGTACCTTTCGACCGAATTTCTCCACTTGAATCGACCTGTCCGCATCGCTCACATCCTCCCCAACGACGGCAGTAAAGTATTGTGGACCTGGAAGGGTTTTTGAGTCCTCCTTTACATAGGTCTCATCGTCCATCAAAACGCATGCATCCGGACGCTGCAAAAGACGCGAATACAATTTCCGGGCCCTTGTTGCTGCTCGCTTCTTCTGTTCTGCACTTTGTTTCGAGATTTTCTGCTTCTTGTAGGTCTTCAGGTGGTTTCGCCTCTTGATACGCTGGATCATTCCGACACTCGTTCCTGCTTTTTTGGCCAAATCACGTATTGACATTGATTTGTTCTTCATGATTAGAGATACCACTTTCTGCTCCAGTTTCGGGTTGGAAGAACCGGGTTTTCTGCCTCTTCCTGGTAGCTCATCCAAAGAATAGTGTTCCCCAAACTTATTAATGATGGTTTTAACACTCGCATGATGAATTCCAAACCGCTTCGCCAATTTTCGCATAGTAATACCCTTCTCACTTAGCCATGTGTCCAGAACCTTAATTTTCACTTCCTTTTCAATACGCGACATTTTGAAAACGCAGAATTTGAACCGCACAAACAAGTAAACAAAAGAAAGCTGACAGTCAAACGCACAGCATGCAGTGTTCAGAGCATAAAAAACCATCACAAATACATGCGTACAACGCATATGTATGTGGATAGCTTATATTCGATACACTCCTTAAGCTAAAATGTAAATGATATTATGTAGTCTACATGTGATTGACGAACGAATAAATAAATAAATAAATAAATAAATGAAGCTTAGTTTTGAATACTTCTCAGATAGCAAATTTTGATATTAAAACTATGATTTATCGATAAATGCTAGTTGAGATGATTTAATTATCAACTTGATATACGTAGAACATACTTGAAGTATTAATTTTGATATTTTACCTTTTAATCTGATCTCATCGATACTTTACTTAGGTGTCCAAGTATTATGTAGAAATACCTGATTTAAGTAACGTTAAGCTATTTTCCCCTGCTCGGGTTGTATCTTGTCTTTGCTATGCTGCAAGCATTAATATTTACAAAAAGAGAGTAATTTAACGCCATCCAACCCAATTATTTCAAGCATCCTTTCTCGTACTGGCTGCGTTTGTATTAGATATGATTAAACTAGATTAGATTGAATATGACAATTGACTACTAAGTGTCTACAAGTGTACTATGTCATTTTCACGCCTCTGAATACATCAGAAAGTATTGAAGGAAAAAGGTTTGCGACCTACACTAATCGCCTGATATAGTGGGGGGTTAAGACATTTGCCTTAACAACTTTAGTGTAACTTCCACCAACGACTGATTAGCTAGCTGAAATAAAAGTAAAGTACTGCTCCTTCATTCTCCAAATCAGGCTCATCCAGCTCCTTCGTGCAGTATTCAGGGTAATTAATCAAATTCAAATCAGTCACCCCCAATCAGTAACGGAACGTTCCATCAATCAACCGAAATCCAAGCACAGAGTTATCCCACAGAAAACCGTATGCAACCTCACTTGCAATTCATTCCCATTGAAACCAAATCAGCCAACGTAAAACCCCCGCAACATTCATTGTACGTCGTTTGACACGTGCGAAAGTCGAAACGCCACAAAACCGTTGACAATGTTGCACCATTCAACGAGGAATACCAAAAACGATACAAAAAAAAAATACTTCGCTATATTACAACCAGCTCCGATCGCAAGCGTCCGTTGTAACAATTTGTGCTGTCTGTGACAGCTAAGCTTTGGCCAAACCACACCCCTTTCCGAAATTTCCACACAATCAAAAACGTTTATCCTCACTTCCATGGCCATCATGTCCCTCGAATTGATCCCGCAGTAAACGCGGAAAATGCAACACGCTTCGATTCGATATTCATAAAATTCATCAAAGATTCAATCCTATCTGTAACTGCGCCGAGGGTGGGGGATGGAAGCGATCCGTTCAATTCTGCCACGTTCTGAAATTTTAAGGTAGCTCTGACTGTTGTTGGACCACTTAGCTCAGAAGGCTTCGATTGAAGTCGAACATTCGAAATCCTACCGTAGGACCACGAAGCAATCTGAACGTTCGGATCTGTGAATCAGACAAACAGGGTGCACTGACTGGTTGGTTGGTGGTAGGAAAATTGCTGTAAAATTGTCATTGCCAGAATTTATGTTGCCAGATTCTACTACCCCCGAGGGCCACCCTTGCAACCCTTTCCCAGTTTATATCGTAGGAATAACCGTAACATCGCACTGTTCCGAACATCACACTACGACTTCTTTTTATTATTTCCAACCCCAATCTTCCTCTTCCGTACGTTTTCTGCAGCAGGAATACGATGGAGCAACTGGAGTAGAAGGCTTTGGCTAGGATGCTTCTATGACAACAGCAAACTGTTGCATTCGACGATGGTTTGTGTTTCGGTTTGCCCTTCCTACTCCCCGTGTCTTTACCGGTATGACTTCTGGACAACAAATATTTCGAAGTCACGAGTTCCGGGGAAGAAATAATGACAACATTTTAATTGAAATCCAAGAACCTGAAAATGGTACCCAGTAGTTTCCAAGGGCGATTGATTGCTTTCTGTTGCTGCTCGATGGGGGTGGGTTTTTGCCGTTGGCAGTTGCACATGAGACGTTTGATGAAGTTCCTGCAGCTGTGCACATTCCAGCTCCAGTGAAACTACCTACAGAGGTTAGTTGGTTTCAAGTTTCGATTGAGTTCCTGTTATTGAGGAAACTATTTTCGTAATATAAAACAACATGCTGGGCAATAGTTTGTGATTGATTTGGATTTCTGGAAATCGATTGTTTCGATTTGTGCTGTGTAGGGAGCCAACAGGCGCTTGGAGAATGTTTTGATTATTCTTAGAAAAGAATTCGGAATTTAAAGGTATTTTCTATTGAAAGATTCGTATTCTACTACTTCTTGCTTCTACACTTAGGTGGAGTTCAGTTTTAGGTCGGTTCCCCATTGGAGAGGGGAAGCTCCATCCAGGATGTCGCACTGTTTGCTTCCTTTCCGAAGGAAACGCAAACAGAGATTTTTTCACCTTAGAAAAATCTCTCCAACCCCAGCTGGGATTGAACTCAAACCAACTCGGCTGCCAAGAAGTATGCTTATAACCACTCTAACGGCACACAGGCACCCGAAACAAAAATGCTAAATTCAGACTGTGCTTATTTCTTTCGAAATGAATTCCAACACAGTCCATCAGAGATAATTTGTTGCTCCCTAACAACGATTGTTTTATTTTAAACCTATAAAATGAACCTAACTGATTAAACTCAATATCGGGGTTGTTTGAAACTTTATAATTGTGGTACGTGTTTCTCAAATCATGAAGTGGTTACGCATGACCAGGCAAACTGAACCATTTCATCTTAAATTTATTCAGGAATTGTGCATTTCAATAAAATGAAATCCTTAATTTTAAGCAAATGCAAAAATAGAAAAAAAGAGAAGAAGTTCGAGGTCACAATAATTAAGACTTCATTCCATAATTTTCTTTCTTTTAATTTTCATGGCCATTTTCTTGTTTTTTATTGACTCAAACATCTTTAAAAAAAAATCTTCATCTTATTTTTAACCTTATGCTTTTGTGATAATGGTTGTGAATATCTAATGGTTTTGTATTTTTTTTATTAATGCAACAAATATATGAACAATTCAAATGTTTGAATAAACATAATAGTCGCTATTTTCTATCATACATGGTATCCTCTATTATTAATTTTTTTTTTTTTCAATTTGTTCTGTTCTAAAACCTGCTTCATGTTTTTTTTGTTCGTCAGCCGCCATTTATCTTCAGCTTTGTAATCTTGTTTTTTAATTATTTCACATCTTCAGCTTCTTGTCAGGCCAAGTAGCAATCTAAATACTTAGTGAATTATTTCTTATTATATCATGGTTTTATGATGGCATTCACTAACGCGTATAGCTGTTGGTTCTTTCAACTTAACTTTAAAACTAATGACGACAAAAATCATAACTATTTTAAAGTATTGAGTCGTCCGAAAGTGGTTTTTATTTTGAACTAAGGAATAAATCCAGTATCAAACAAGCAGCCACCGTTAGCCGTACAATAGGCGAAGCCCAAGCCCAATGGAATAAAATAGAATGTGAAAGAACGAACTATTAAACAATATGAAGGAAAAGGATATAAAATAGAAACATGCAAAAAAAATCAAACATTATTAAAAGCAAGAAATCGAATATAATTGGATGGGGAGAGATTAAGGGGTATGAAAAAAGGAATGGGTGATAATGGGAAAATAATGTGGATAGAATAGGAATATAATGAATAAAAGGAAAATAATAATAAGAAACGAAAAAGAACATAATTTGAATGGCATAAGAATAAAGTAAGAATAGAATAAGAAAAGATTCAGAATAGAATATGAATGGAATTTGAAAAGAATAAGAAAAGAATGAGAATAAAATTAGAATAGATTTTGAATAGCATAAGAATAGAATCAGAAAAGAATCAGGAAATAGGATTAGAATAGAATAAGAATAGAATTTGAAAAAAATTAGAATAGCATACGAATAGAATAAGAATAGAATTTTTATAAAATTCAAATAATGTAAGAATGGAATAAGAATAAAACAGAATAATAATAGCAAATACATTAAACTAATCATGTTGTTTGTTGTTGCACGAAGCACGAAATTAATTATACTGTTTGAAAATTGGAAATATCCTTCTATGCACCTCTAGGAGTGGACAGCAATTTTCTGCTAAAACCAAAGATGTGAAGAGAAAGCATTGATAGGTCCGTAAGAGCACGGCAGGTTGTGAAATTGAATAGAAGTAGTTGAAATTGAGCGTAGGGCATGTTTGGAAGGTGGTATCTGATCGAGCAGATAAACTCTTACCTAGCTACCACAATGCATGGTAGGCAAGAGGGAATGGAGCCCCTCTTGACAGAATAAGCATAGAATATGGAAAGAAAAAGAATATAATAAGAATACAATAAGAATAGCTTAGCTTAGCTTAGCTTGACTGACTGCACGGCATCAATGGTTGCTACTCCGTGATTGATTAGAATCAGTGAAATTGCACTATGAATCAACTGAATGGGGTCTGGGAGTACCGACCATTCTCACTGTACAGGTTTCAGTGACTCAATTTCTTTAATAATCAATAACGGCGCCGGCCAAGTCCTTGCAATCAGGTGGGAATGGGGAAGGAATGTTAGTGTTAGTGTGACCTTTGCTGTTTAGGGACTGTGTTTACCTCTGCATCCCCACAAACGTCATAGGAAGGAGGTTTTTTCTATGTTAGTAGGGTAGGGCACGATGGATCAGGATTCACCTTGATAAGTGATGTGATCATGTCTATATGATTCATAATAAGATGATATTAAATTCAATGTAGGTTCAAAATAAAGTTATACAGGGACAAAATGGCTTACAATTACCTGTTTCGCTGCACGTTTTTGAGAGCACTTACCACCTCTCAATTGTTCTTCTCGGGGTCCGACAGGTTAGCGTTCTGCTTCCTCCAAGGTATCCGGGTTATCTTAATGATGCCCATCCAGACCCGCCATGCTTGCCCCATATTGCATTTCTCTCGGTCAACAAGGTTTTCCACCTCTGAACCATAACCGATTTTTACAACTGCAACTGAAAATCACAGCACTAAATTTCCATTTTGGATTTGTGCTCACTTGATTTCACACTCAAAAAGCCAAAAGTTTTAATCACGAAAACGGCGTGATCTCAAGATACACAACATCTTTATCTGACCGGATTATATTTCACAGGTGTTTTTCTCCAATTTAGGAATCACTCGCGAAAAATATTCAAAACTGTCGACAAACTTTTTAGGCACTCGCGCCACCAAACAATAGATAATCGAAACAATAGATAACGCGCTAGGCCTGATAACAAAATATTTCTTATCAAAGAATCGACACCATGGTTATACGGCAATAATAGTATCGATGGTATTTGATGACCTAATTACCGTCATATCTCACCTAGAAGCAGTCTTATTGTTCTTTTTCTGAGCTCACTCGATCACTCGCGCCACTGAACAATAGATCGCCGAAAAGATAACGAGTTATACTCGATAGCAAAAAAGTGCGCAACAGAGTATCGTTACAACCGTTCACAACCGATGTTTGAAGCAGACTCCCAATAAGAATATAATAAGAATAGGAGAAGAATAGAATAAGAAATAAAATAAGAATTGACTAAGAATAGAATAAGAATAGAATAAGAATAGAATAAGAATAGAATTAGAATAGAATAAGAATAGAATAAGAATAGAATAAGAATAGAATAAGAATAGAATAAGAATAGAATAAGAATAGAATAAGAATAGAATAAGAATAGAATAAGAATAGAATAAGAATAGAATAAGAATAGAATAAGAATAGAATAAGAATAGAATAAGATAGAAGATAAGATAGATAGATAGATGAAGAAGATAAGAATAGAATAAGAATAGAATAAGATAGATAAATAGATAGAATAAGAATAGAATAGAATAGAATAAGAATAGAATAGATAGAATAAGATAGATGAATAGAATAAGAATAGAAAAGAATAGAATAGAATAGAAAGAATAAGAATAGAATAAGAATAGAATAAGAATAGAATAAGAATAGAATAAGAATAGAATAAGAATAGAATAAGAATAGAATAAGAATAGAATAAGAATAGAATAAGAATAGAATAAGAATAGAATAAGAATAGAATAAGAATAGAATAAGAATAGAATAGAAGAATAGAATAAGAATAGAATAAGAATAGAATAAGAATAGAATAAGAATAGAATAAGAATAGAATAAGAATAGAATAAGAATAGAATAAGAATAGAATAAGAATAGAATAAGAATAGAATAAGAATAGAATAAGAATAGAATAAGAATAGAATAAGAATAGAATAAGAATAGAATAAGAATAGAATAAGAATAGAATAAGAATAGAATAAGAATAGAATAAAATAGAATAAGAATAGAATAAGAATAGAATAAGAATAGAATAAGAATAGAATAAGAAAGAATAAGAAAGAATAAGAATAGAATAAGAATAGAATAAGAATAGAATAAAAGAATAAGAATAGAATAAGAATAGAATAGAATAAAATAGAAAAGAATAGAATAAGAATAGAATAAGAATAAATAAGAATAGAATAAGAAGAATAAGAATAGAATAGAATAAGAATAGAATAAGAATAGAATAAGAAAAAAAGAATAAGAATAGAATAAAATAGAATAAGAATAGAAGAAAAGAATAAGAAAAGAATAAGAATAGAATAAGAATAGAATAAGAATAGAATAAGAATAGAATAAGAATAGAAAAAGAAAAGCATAAAAATAGAATAAAGATTGAATAAGAATAGAATAAGAAAAGAATAAGAATAGAATAAGAATAGAATAAGAAAAGAATAAAAAAGAATAAGAATAGAAAAAGAATAGAATAAGAATAGAATAAGAATAGAATAAGAATAGAATAAGAATAGAATAAGAAAAGAATAAGAATAGAATAAGAATAGAATAAGAATAAAAAGAATAAGAATAGAATAAAAATTGAATAAGAATAGAACAAGAATAGAATAAGAAAAGAATAAAAATAGAATTAGAATAAAATGAAAATAGAATAAGAAAATAATAAGAATAGAATGAGAATAGAATAAGAAAATAATAAGAATAAAATAAGAAAATAATAGAAAAAGACTAAGAATAGAATTAGAATAGAATAAGAATAGAATAAGACAAGAATAAGAATAGAACAAGAAAAGAATAAGAATAGAATAAAAATAGAATGAGAATGGAATACGAATAGAATAAGAATAGATTAAGACAAAAATAAAAATATAATAAAAAGTGAAAAAGAATAGAATAAGAATAGAAAAAGAATAGAATAAAAAAAGAATAAGAATAGAAAAAGAATAGAATAAAAAAAGAATAAGAATAAAAAAAAATAGAATAAAAAAAGAATAAGAATATAATAAGAATAGAATAAAAATAGAATGAAAATAGAATAAGAATAGAATAAGAATAGAATAAAAATAGAATAAGAATAGAATAAGAATAGAATAAGAATAGAATAAGAATAGAATAAGAATAAAATAAGAATAGAATAAGAATCGAATAAGAAAAGAATAAGAATAGAACAAGAATAGAAAAAGAATAGAATAAGAATAGAATAAGAAGAGAATAAGCATAGAATAAGAATAGAATAAGAACAGAATAATAATAGAATAAGAATATAATCAGAATATAATTAGAATAGAATAAGAAAAGAATTAGAATAGAATAAGAATATGATAAGAATAGAATAAGAAAAGAATTAGAATAGAATGAGAATAGAATGAGAATAGAAAAAAAAAGATTAAGAATAGAGTAAGAATAGAAAGAGAATAGATTAAGAATAAAATAAAATCAGAATAATACTAGAAATAGAATAAAATACGAATAGAATAAGAGTAGCATAAAAATAGAATCAGGAAAGAATGAGAATGGAATAAGAACAGTAATAGAATAGAATTATAATAGAACTTGTAATGTATGAGATCCGAATCGAACAGATTGGGAAAAAAAATGGAATTGAACTGGAAATAAATTGAGAATAGAATGTGAAAAGAATGAGAATAGCTTGGGAATAGAATGAAAATTATAGGAAAAGAATAGATTATAAAAGCTTGGATTGGTAGAAATAGAATGAAATAGAATGAAAAAGAATAGATTATAAAAGATTGGAATGGGATCGATAAAATCCAAATCAATCCAAAAGAAAATAATATGGAATACAATGGAAAATTATTTAAAAGTTTGGAATAACATGCAATAGAGAGGGGTGGAAATTAGAGCGAAATGAGAACAGAAAGAAACGTTAACGGAAATATAATGGTAATAGAATAGGAATAGAATGAGAATAGAATGAAAATAGATTAAGAATAGGCTGGGAATCGATCGAAAATAGAATGGGAATAGCATGAAATTAATTGAAGAAGAAAAGATTATAATAGCATGGAACGAGTAGACATAGAACGTACAATAATGGATTATAATAGATTGGAATGAAATAGAATAGAACCAAACGGAACAAAACGGAACAAAATCGCACATGATGGCATATTATATATTGTGGCAAATAATGGCATATTATAGAGTGCATTGAATTTAATATTATGAAATAAAATGTGAAAACATGAGAAGATTATGAGATCAATCAGAATGAGAGAAAAACGGGACAGTAATGGGAATAAAACGGGAATAGAATGAGAATAGAATGGAAATGGATAGAGATTGTTTTTGCTTCTATCGAAATTTTCAGCCACGGGCTGGTTCATCTCCCGTCGTAGTTACTAAAACACCCCTTTGGGTATTTTCTTAAATTGTCCGAGTTGAGGTTTGAACTCGTGACTTTGGCGTGAGTGGTATGTACCACTTCACCGGGGTTGCTCCCGAGGATTGAGAATCGAATGGAACAGAATGGGAATAAAATCAGAAATAAACCGGAATGAATTGAGAATAGACTGAGATCAGGATGGATATTCAATAGCAGAAAGAGAACAGATCGAAACGTTAACGGGAATATAATGGTTATAAAATAGGTATAGAATGAGAATAGAATGAAAATAGATTTAGGCTGGGAATCGATTGGGAATAGAGTGGGAATAGAATGTAATTTATTGAAAAAGAATGGATAATAGACTATAAACGATTGGAATGGACTTAAATATAATGTAAAAGAATGGTCATAAAACAATGGAATGGAAAAGCATATAAAATACGAAAAAAATAAAATATTATGGAAAAAAAAGGAATCGAATTTGATTAAATTGAATAAAATGTATCAGAACGAGAAAAGAATGGAATGCGAAAAGTCTGAGAAAAGCATAAAAATAGAATGACAATGAAACGAAAATCAATAGAAATATAGTGGGAACATAATTTAAATAGAGTAAGAAAAGAATAAGAATACAACAAAAAAAGGAAAAAAATAGAAGCAGTATGGAATAAGAAAAGAACTAGAATAGAATAAGAAAAGAATAAGAATAGAATAATAATAGAACTAAAATAGAATTAGAATAGAATAAGAATAGAATACGAATGGCAAAGGGTAAATGCACCCTTCTTTTTGGGGAAATGCTCCTTAAACTTTGGAAAAATGCTCCTTAGATGCGTTTGCGCGGCATAATGCAATCGGAGGTATTAACCTTCTGGTTAGCGCTTGTCGGGTGTTTTGAAGGGTCTTCAGTTTCTTCAAGATTGTGTAGTTTTGACGGGTTTTAAGTTGCTGAATTTAAGCGTCGTCAAAACGAAATTAAGACTCATCAAAATGAAATTTAAACCCGTCAAAACTACCTTGAAGATTGCGGAGCGATGCTCCGCTATACAATCTTGAAGAAACTTAAGACCCGTCAAAACAACCGACAAGCGCTAACCAGAAGGTAAATACCTCCGATTGCATTATACCGGGCAAACGCATCTAAGGAGCATTTTTTCAAAGTTTAAGCAGCATTTCCCCAAAAAGAAGGGTGCATTTACCCTGCTGCCGAATACGAATACCTTGAGAATAGAATTGATAATTGAAAAAGGATAAGAAAAGAATGAAGAAAGACTGAGAACAGAATAAGAAAAGAAAAAAAAATAAAAAAAAAAAAAAATAAAAAAAAAAAAAAAAAAAAAAAAAAAAAAAAAAAAAAAAAATAAAAAAAAAAAAAAAAAAAGGAATAGAATATTTATTACATATAGAAGAGAATGAAATCCAAATCAATATATATTTACAATAGAGACAAGGAAGAAGAGGATTGATTTTGAATAGAATTAAAACAGAATAAGAGAAAAATAAGAATAGAATGAGAATAGAATAAGAATAGAATAAGAATAGAATAAGAATAGAATAAGAATAGAATAAGAATAGAATTAGAAAAAAATAAGAATAGAATAAGAATAGAATAAGAATAGAATAAGAATAGAATAAGAAAAGAATAAGAAAAGAATAAGAAAATAATAAGAATAGAATAAGAATAGAATTAGAAAATAATAAGAATAGAATAAGAATACATTAAGGATAGAATAAGAGTAGAATTAGAATAAAACTAGAATAGAATTATAAAAGAGGTAGAATTGAATAAAAATAGAATTAAATTAGAATGAGATTAGAATAAAAACAAGAATAGAATAAAATTAAAATAAAATTTGTTAAGAATAAGATAAGTTTGCGATCAAAATCGAAGAGAATGGGAAGAAAATTGGAAATGAACCGTAATGAATCGGAAATATAATGGGAATATAATGTTTTAAGATATTTCCATCTTTGAAATAGACTGAAATTTATTGAAAAAGAATAGGTTAGATTTGAATGGAATGTAATAGAACCCAAAAGAATGTGAAAGAATTGATTATAATAGATTGGGATGAAATAGATGAGATCCAAAAGGAACAAAAAAGGGAAATTATGGAATAGAATGGAATATTATTTAGTATGATTTATTTTTAGTAATTTAGAGCAGATGTTATAAGAATGGGACGATAACTGGAATATTATGAAAATAGAACAAAAATGGAATGTGAATCGATTGGGAACCGATTGGGAATAGAATGAAAATAGAATGGGAATAGAATGGGGAGAACGTGGGAATAGAATATGAAAAGAATAAGAATAGAATAAGAAAATATTTTGAATAGAATTTCAATAGAAGGAGATCAGAATGAAACTGAATGGGAATAAAATTGGATTAGAATCGGCATAGATTGGGAATGCTATACAAAAAGAATGAAAAAAATGGCAATAAAATGAAATTGATTAAAGAAGAACGCCCTATAATAGAATGAAAGAAAATCAAATAAACTGTTTGAGAATGCATTAAAATAGAATGAAATGGAATATAATAGAACAAAATGACTAATTATTCGATGTATTAAGAAGAGTTTAATATTACGTAATATAATGTAATAGAATGCGACAATTATGAAAATAAAACGGGATGACAATGAGAATAGAATGAAACTAGAATGACTATCGATTGAGAATAGAATGGGAATAAAATTGGAATATAAATTGAATATATTAAAAACAGAATAGGAACGAATCGGAATGGATTGAGTATTCCCATAGTATTCGCATTCTATTCCTATTCTATTCCAATTCTGGGGGCCACCCCGGCGTAGTGGTTTACATCCGTACCTCTCACGCCACAGTTACGACTTTGGATTTCACCCCGGAAAAGTTACGAAAATACCCAAAGAGGTGTTTAAGAGACTATGACGGGAGATGAATTAGCCCAGGACTGAAAATCTCGATAGTCAAGGAATTTAATAAAAAATATTAATAATATTCCTATTCATATCCCATCCCTATTCTAATCCCATTAATTTCCCAATATATTCTCATAGTATTCCTATATTGTCAATAAGTGACTCCTGTTTTTATGAAACTGAGTCTTAGTTCCCATGTGACTGAATAAAGTGAAATCTTACAATGAGTTCAGTTTGTGGCCGTTTACGACACAGTTTCGTTCAAATTGAGTTACTCAGTCTATGAGTGAGTAGGCGCAAAACTCTTTCAATTTCGGCATTTTGAGATGGAAAAATAGAGTAAAAAAAGCACGAAGCCCTATACTCAGAACACATCTTGCTCTGGCTCAATGAGTACATCTTGCTTGAAACTGTGCGCGTAATTTTCTCAGGATTCTGAGCAAATTTTACTAGGCATTCATTAGCATTCGTTTCCGTCCAGCGTCAAGTAGGTCTCCTCATCCATTATGGTCTCCTCATCCATTATCACTACGTCGCTCTTCGCCGGAAAGATATTTTTACCAGCACCTTCAACCGCACCCTCTGGTTCATTGTCTGCTGCTCAGACACGGCTGGCCTCGACTGACGCTTCCGCATAACAATGTCCAACTTGGCCTACCTCTCGACGGTAGGCACGAAACGACTTCAACTTCTGCTGCACTTTACGGTCGCGCAGCACTGTCAGGCGGTCGGAACTAGGCCTCCGTTCGATGCTCTCGCTTCTCCAGAAAGGAAAGGATGTTGTTAATGCCGGATAGGCTATATCCGACGGATACGAAGTGCCTCTCGAGGTCCAACTTCTTTGTTCCGGGTAGAGCTGCTGCTTGACTGTTTCCGCCATGGTTACTGCAAATCAACTGATAATGCTGTAAGTTTTTTTCTGCTCACAACAGGCTTGCTACGATTGACGATGCATAAGTAAAATCGCTAAAATCTGGTGCATTCTGCCAAGATTTGTCATATCTTTTACCAGATCATAAAATGTACAAGAAAGACAAGAGTCAGAAACAGCAGTCAATAAATGTTCTTTTTAATTTTTTCGCTATATGTAATAAAATTAAACAAATTTTATCATTTACGTTTCAATTTTATTCAAACGATCTAACCCCTAAACATAGCTCAACTGAAAACGCGCAACAAAGACTAATTTATTGCCTGAGGTCAACCACGGGTGCCTTCAATTACCACGGCCGAAATATGACAGCCCGGACTGTATTTTCTTTCCTTCGTCCAGAGGCGAAATGGGCAATAAAAGCACTCCCAGTAGGCGCAGAAACGGTCCATAAAAATGTTGACTATTAAAGTCCAAAAAAACAACAAAAGACTCTACTGACGACCCATAATATCCAGCAACGAGTTGGCAAACATAAATAACGCAAAGAGACGCTGCATCCTTTCCCACCGCCATTAGAACAGGTCTTTGATAAACCGGCGAAAAGACCTCCTTCTTCGCAGCCCGGTTGGATGGCTGCCATAGGAACTATCACTTTTTATTCAATTTCCTATCGTTGTTTTCGTCTTTCTTTTCTTTTCCTTACAGCGTCAGCGGCAGCCATCGCGAAGCTCCTTTATGGCCCAGTGTTCCGCGACGGACGACTACCCGGTTTCCATAGTCGTGACGCTTCGTGAGAAACCAGTAATACTTTGTTTGATAACAGGATTTTATTTTCAAACAAATTGAATCAAAGTGGATTGTATGAACGCTATCGACGTCATTATCGCTGTCGGCCGGTCGTCTTCAAGGTTGAATAGTCCGCACAGGATGAACATTTTCCGGCAAAAAAACACCTGCCATACCTGTGCCATCGGGGATCGGTCCCATGTCCATTGACCCGTTAACCGAATCATCCGTCGATCGGAATAACATATTATTTGCCCGCTGAGTGGCCGAGAGCAACATTTTGCCAACCGTGCATACATTCGCTTTTTGCCGAAAATGGAAACTCACAGGTGCCAAGCACAACATTGATAATCGAATCAATTTCGTAGATTTTGATTCACGTCGCCACGAAGCACCACAGCACCATTGCATATTTCCTATTTTGATACAAAATTCTAGCCCTAATGCTTGGGCATTGCATTGGAATGATGTCATTTTTAGGGATGCTTCGCGTGATGTTCCGCCCGGCTGCTCTACCGAAATTAATAACCAATTCCGTGCAACTGAAATCGTCTAGGTGTTTCACTCGCACATATGTATGCGGCGATGCTTGCAATATTTGAACCTCCGGATGCAACCCGGCTAATTGTCTACGTAAGCAAATAATTCATACTGCATTTGAATTGGAATCCGAAAATCGATTCATTTTTATTTAGACGGCTTCCCAGCCATTATTGGTGAAATTCATATTCCTCGAGTTGATGAATAAAGTTTCGAAATAACTCGTATAACTCGCTTCCTGTTATTCATCGTTTGAAATCTGTGTTGCGCCTGAAGTTCAATTAGAGCGAAACTGCGAATGAGCTACTCATGCGAAGTATTAAATATACATGCAATGATTTTACATTAAATTTGCTCCAAAACATCTGATTATGCAATTTCCACTGGGATGAGGGCTCGCAATTAACGGTTGCCTGCCCGCTGATGAATCGTAAGTTTTGATAAAATTCTATTCAGTATGAGAATGATTGACCGCCCGAGGTTGCAACTCCGTTATTTCCAGATCAGCTGACATTACATAGAGAACCAACCGATGATGTTTGGGAGTAACATACATCCTCAATGTCTTAAAACTGATGATCCAGCGGCACAATTTTTTTTTTCGCAAACGGCTCATCTAATCAAAATGTCTTACAAAAATTTGTAGGTAATGAAGTGTTCTTCAAGAAAAAATACATTGAAACTAAAAAATTCGTAAATTCATGCTTGAAATTAAAAAACGTTGATTTTCTCAAAGGATCCCTTTGATTCTCCTAATTTTTTATTTAAAAAAACTTGAAGTTATGTTTTAATGGTAATTTTTTATTTTTGTTTTTTTTTTTTTTTTCAGTGCTTGAAAATCTATCATGATACTGCTGAACCATCATGTGTCTGGCTACTGATAGTTCACGAACATATTTTTCAAATGATACAAAGGATCAGCTACCTATGCCGAATAAGCGTAATCAGTTGTGTAACACCGAATGAATGATGTCCCCGTTTAGCCAACAAACCAATATTTTAGCAGCCTTGGATTCAGGAACTAAACCACTTTCTAAAAATTGTCTCATATGACCGATGGACAACATCCGCCTCCGGGAAACCCGGATTTTTGGAACCGTGTTCTGAAAAAGGTATAAATATCAGATTTCAATAGAAAATCAAAAATAATTATACTAAAAGTCGTGGAATGAATACACAGGAATGTGTGTGATTGCCATATGACAATCCGAAGGCTTTATCCTGGAACGGTTACTCCGAAGCAGGTTCGCATGGGATCCCAAATGACTAGATGCTGGTTGTATTTAACCCTAGCAATATGGGTGTCCAAATTCCTGGTATCATCCCAGAAGAAAGTTTGCCATATTTAAGGTCTGTATCCGCAATAATCCGGACACCTCAAAACATGAATAAAACATACATTTCGCATTATATTTCCGTCGTAGTTGTTTATTTCAGATTCATGGGATGTGTTTTAACAATTCGTGAAGACAAAACATAGTTATTCGGTATTTGCATAAAATTTTCGAACTTTGCGCTTAACTCCGTCCATTAGGGTTTGTACAGACTCTTCAGAAATCGTAGAAGCCGTCTTTGTCCAAATTTGCTGGAAGTGTTTGATGTCTTTGATTCCTTGCTTCTTTCCAGAAAGCTTCCGCTTCATCAGAGCCCAATATCTCTCGATTGGTCGTAGCTCTGGGCAATTTGGCGGGTTTGAGGTTTTTGGTACAATGTTCACTTGATTTGCTTGGTACCACTCCATTACAGTTTTAGCATAGTGGCATGATGCCAAATCGGGCCAGAACAAAGGTTTTTCTTTGTGACTTTTGATGAAGGGTAGCAATCACTTCTGCAGACACTCTTTCTGATAGATCTCCTTGTTGATTGTGCCTGTAGTGACGAAAGATTTTCTCTTTTTGCCACACGTGCAAATTGCTTGCAAAATTCGTTCTGAAATGCTCAGCTGTAGCATTTCCGGCCATAGCAGAATAAAAAGCCAGCCCTGGAAGCTGCTTGAAATCCTCCAGGACATAAGTTTCATCGTCCATAACAACGCATGAAAACTTCGTCAAATATTCGCAGTACAAACGTCGAGCCCGTGATTTTGCTGCCAAGTTCTGTTTGTCGTTGCGATTTGGAACTGTTTTTACTTCATATGACTTAAGTCCCAAACGTTGTTTTGATTTTTGGACAAAACCAGGCGACATTCCTATTTTACGAGCCACCGTTCGAATGAAGAGATTTGGGTTTTTCGTTAATATCCTTTTCACCTTTCGGTCCATGACAGGATCAGCGCGTCCAATGTTTTTGTCACTTCTCGGTTTCCTCTCCACCGTCAAACGTTCCGAAAATGATTTGAGCACATCGTGAACAGTGGATTTAGGCAAATCCAATGTTTTTGCAAGGTCCCGTATTGACAAGTCAGGATTTGCCGTACGCCCGTACAAAATTCGCTCGCGCACTTGTTTTTCTTTCGTCGCCATCTTGAATACTAAACATGAAATGTAAACATCAATCATAGTCTTTTTCATCATAGACTCTCAGCTATACCACAGTGAAATTTGTCATTCCTACGTGCAATATTTCAAAAGTTACAATGATTTGAAGGTGTCCGGATTAATGTGGATACATACCTTATTAGACCATCCGGTCACTTGGCTTTGGAGTGGCCTGTTCAGAGAAGGTCCCCATGGGGTCACGGATGGCCAGAAAATGATTTGGATTGAACCGTAGCAATATAGGTGTCGAAATTCTTGGAATCGTTCCAGAAGAAAGTTATAGAAGAGTGCACACTGAAAAAGATTTGTTTATTACTTGTATATTCAACTTCCAAAATATAGCCCCGACAATGTGAATGCAAAGATTTCATAAAAGAAAACCGGGCTCGCGTTTCTTACTCTGGACTGGCCACACCGAGGCTATGTTATCGGAATGGAAGTTCATTCCAGGATCAAGTGCCAGTATCAAGTCACATGACAATCAGACACATTCCTATGTATTCTTTGCATTATTTTTACACGCAGCGAAAAGTTTTTTAATGTCAATGATATTCTGTATTAAAAACAACAATAAAAATTATCATTCCCCGGCTAATAATTTTAATTGTTAAATGCAACCATAAATGATTGTTGATTGAACATAAAATATTGTTGTTTTCAAAATCTGTCAAAAAACCATTTAATTATTTACAAATACAGAATCTTTTGAAAAAAAAAAAAAAACAGTTGCTGCCAAAAGATAATTTCTTTGAAAATAAACAAAAGAATGTTGCGGCTTTAATTGATCTTTTGAAATTGAAGAGATTTTTTTTTATTTTAAAAGCTGAACCCGGTGCGTGCGGTGCTACGCTTGCAATTAAAGGAAGGAAAATTTAAAAAACCGGCAAGGTTGATGGTTTTTTTTTCGAAATGAGTTTTTTCTTCTTGAATAAAGGGGGGGTAAAACTTTCAATAAAAGCATGCTTGTACGGGGAAAATACGGGGTTGGGGGTGAAGTTACCTGGGAAATTTGCTTTTTTTGTGGGTATTTTTTGTGTGTGGGGGGGGAGCCCGCCGGGCGGGGGGGGGGTGTTCACAACACCCCATAACAATAATGTCAAAAAACCCCTCAAGTGCCAAATGTGGTTCATTTGTTAAGAATCTCGAAAATCAATCGGGGATCATCGATAATAAAATATATGTGTGTTTCGTTTGGAACCCCCCCCCCCTCAGAAAGGGAGGGGCCTTGAACTACCATAGAAACATTCTTGCCTTCAAAACCCCCCACATGCTAAATTTGATAGGATTTGCTTGATTAGGTCTCGGGTTATGATGAAATTTGTGTCTCATTAGTATGAGAGCACCCCTTCCTGGGAGAGAAGGGGTCTCAAACAATCATTAGAACCTTCCCCAGCCCCGAAAACCCCTTCATATAAATTTTCACGTTGGTCGGTTCAGAACTTTCCGTGTCTATAAGGGTCTGACAGACAGAAATTCATTTTCATGTATATAGAAATCTAGCCTCCAAAAACCTACATATGCAAAAAGTGGTTTCATTTACTTGATTAGTACTCGAGTCATGCAGAAATTTGATTTTTATTTGTTCGGGGAGCCCCCCTCCCCTTCAAAATGGTGAGGGGTATTGAACTGCTATAGAAACATTTCTTGCCTCCAAATTTCTCCACCTGCCAAATGTGGTTCCATTTGCTTGATTAGTTCTCGAGTTATGCAGAAATTTGTTTGCATTTGTATGTAAAACCCCCCTCCCTCCCCCTTCCAGATGGCGTAGGAGTCTCAAACTTCCATGGAAACATTTCTCTCCTCCAAAAACCTCCACATGCCAAATGTGGTTCCATATGCTTGATTGGTTCTCGAGTTATGCACAAATTTGTGTTTCATTAGCATGAGAGCCCCCCTCTTCAGAGGGCGGAGGGGTCTTGAGTTACGTTAGAAACATTTCTTGCCTTCAAAAACCTCTACCTGCCAAATTTGGTTCCATTAACTTGATTAGTTCTAGAGTTATGCAGAAACTTGTGTTTCATTTGTATGGGAGCCTCCCTTTATAGAGAGGGGAGGGGTCTCAAAGTACCATAAAAACATTTCTTGCCTCCAAAAACTTCCGCATGCTAAATTTGGGTTTCTTTTGCTTGATTAGTTCTCGAGTTGTGTAGAAATTTGTGTTTCATTTGTATGGGAGCCCCCCTTTCTAGTGAAGGGAGGGGTCTCAAACCATCATAAGATTATTCTCCGGCCGTGAAAATCTGTGTATAAAAAATTTAAGCCGTCGGTCCTTCCGCTCGCGAGTAAATCGTGACAAGGGAACCCCAAATTGTTTTTTTTATATAGATATTTCTATTGTTATTGAGTATGTTTGTTGGAAATAATATGATTGATTTTGTTTTGTTTTTTTTTTTTATTAATAATTTATTTATAAAGAGGTGGGGTTGGGGGGGGGGGAAATATATAGGGGTGGGTGGATTATTTTTGTTATATAAATGGTGAGTTGACAACTTCGAAGGAGGGTGCGACCGACCTCTGGTCCTCACAAGTTCCTACCTCACGCCTCCACAAGTCATATGATCACAAAAGACTGCCAGCTGAAACATGGAGACGCTGGTTGGCGTAGCCTGGGCAATGTTGTCAATCTGACAATAGCTAAGTGAGGGGGTGCGACTGAACATCATGAACCTTATGTCATATTGCATATTTTCCATTCTCAATTTATTAATAATTTCAGCATGCTTTGGAATCATCTTTGCAATCCAAAACCATGTAAGAGCCTGGAGCAACATGACAGGCATCAAAGGCTCAATCTTTTTTTTCAGCATTTCAGCATAACATTTAATTTAAAATTGCACTTCTGAGCTTCAACTTCTATGTTCATAAAAGACTGGCATGTGCTTATAAGCAATGTAGGATTATATTTTAATATTGTGTTTAGTGATATTCTGGTAAGATAAGCCAATTATTTCAGAAATCATAAAACCGAGCTCTTCGATCACTCCAATTGCTATCTTTGGTGTGTTACTAGAACAGTATAACGAAAAAATATTACAACATATCTTATAAAATAATATCTTTTATTGAAATTTTATGATTGATATTTGAAATGATCTATTCTGTTTTCAGCTCTTCCAGGACTAGTAGGATATTAATACATATCTAATTTTTATTTATTTTTCAGTAACAATCCAATGGATGGATCGTTCAAGTTTGAAATTTGAATATATTAGCATTTTTGCCTATAATGATGTCTTAATTTTTTGCGTACAAAATATACTAAATATTAAATAACAAATAAGGAGAAAGGGATGGACCATCAGGGCACCCAAGTGAAACAATTTGGTTAGCGAGCATGGGTTAACATTTCGTGGAACGAGGGCGGGCTCTTCGACCCCATCTATTGGGTTTATTCTGTCAACCGAGGGCCCGATTCTAGCGCTGTGAGTGTGAACTTGCATTTGGAAGGAGATTCTTTTCCCTATATTCGCGGGTTTCGCGTAAGTGTCTCTGCTTAGGGGCCCGCCCAAACGTTTTTAGCCCTTCATACCGGAGTATGATTGAATCCTGATCAAATCGTTTTTCAGATTATTCCACTGCTATAGAAAGTTAGCTTGCTGCGATAGATGGTAGTATTACATCATGATCATCATCAGTTGTAAGTTTTGACTTATCTTACTAACGTTCTGTGTTTGAAAATATGTTCGCCATTTCAGAGTTTCAATCATCTAGCACTGAGGCGGAAGAGGCATATAGTTGCATTTCATTATTATATGTACGTTGTTTTGAAATTCTTTACAACATCGTGTTATTTTCATCATATCATGACCTTCACATATCAGTATACATTCCTCGGTTGAGCTGTGTAGATGTATATAGTTGCATCTTATTATTAGTTGCATATCATAATTGTTTTTACTACGAAAAATAATCATAAATACATGTTATCTGCTTCAAGGTTGTAGGGAGGGTGATTCCAGGTAGGGTAGATGTGTTGCTGCTGTGTAACAAAAGGAATTTTTCTATGAGTGACCCCAACGGCATTCCTACTGTTGGTTTTAATCGGTCCTCAAACTCAATGTTTTTAACGTATTCTTGTATTCCATTGAAATAAACCACCCACACTTGTGAGTGGCCCCAACAGCATCCTTACTGTCGGTTTAAATCGATGTCAAAGTTTGAATAGCTTGAATGTGCATCTCTGTATAAATCGGGAACATAGTTATATATCGTATTCGCTGCCGACGTCAGTTGAATTCAGCACACCGTTTACCAAAACGGATCCCGCTACCAACCCAACCATTTCATTCAACATCCAAGTGATTTCTCGTGGAAGTGAAGAGGTGTTCTCGGCTTTCAATAAAGCGAGTATCACGTCAACATATTCCTACCCATTCCCTACTTGACCTGCATTCGGGCGAGGCCGGCGCCGGTATTGCCTTAGTTTGAGATCACCAGTTTTTACACATTGAGGATGTATGCTAGTCCCAAGCATCATCTTTTGGTTCTTTGTGTAATAACAGCTGATCTGGCAATAACGGAGTAGCAACCTCGGGCGGTCAATCATGCTCATGCTCATGCTCATACTGTACACGCGAACAACGCAAGTGTACGTGGATAGCTTATTTTCGATACATTTCTTATTTTCAATTTGAACCGCTTAGGCCGTATTCTGTGCTGTTTTATTATTTTGGAATAATTTTCTAACCTCTTTTGTTTCTAATTTTTTATGTTGCCGTCCGCTTGTTTTGTTTTAAAACTTCGTCAGCTTCGCTTTGTTTTGGTTGGTTAAGGGTCATTAAAATTTTCAAAATAATTCTAAAAAGTTGCCGGGTTCCACGAGTCAAAAAGCTCAGGGATATTTGTTCGCAGAATTAAAGTGAACTTCGTAGAACTCACGTGTATGTATGTATGTAAAGACTGGACTCGGAAAAAATGAGACACACAAAAATGATCACCAAAAATTCGTTTTAAATTGGATACTTCTCAAATTTTCAGGGATTAAATATCTATATATTAACTATGTTTTGGCGTAATTTATTTATTGAATTCCCCCCAAACCCCCCCCCCCCCCCCCCAAGCTGAATGCTCGTACATTTCTCTAAAAACACTGCTCATGAGATCTTGGGCGAGGCTTTGTCCGTCTTCCTTACACAATTTCTTCCAGTTTTTCTTCAAAGCTTCATCGGTTTTGAATTTTTTTCCACTTTTCTCCAACTTCTTCTTCATTATCGCCAAAAAATTTCTATAGGACGAAGTTCTGGTGTATTTGGCGGGTTCGCCTCCTACGGGACCACATTAACGCCCTTCGCTTCGTACCAATCCATTACAGGCTTGGCGTAATGGCACGAAGCGAGATCCGGCCAGAACAGCGTGGGACCACAGTGAGAGCGGAGCAGGGTTTTAGTACCGGGAGTACCGGTACCGGAATTCCCGGGAGTACCGACCAATTTTCGGTACTGGCTTAATGAAAGTACCGGTATTTTCGGTACTAAGCAAAAAGTTTTGGTCCGAGTGGAAACTAAAGCTTCCGGTGGTTAAAACCACATTATTTGAATGCAGCAGCTAGTGAGAATGATATTTTTTTTTACTGAAATTTCAAACACCTGAGCCACTGTGCAACCTTGGCAACTCAGTTCGATTTTGAATGACAAGAGTGACAAGCAGCTGTGTCTCGCTCAGTTCATTCATATTCATACGTATAACACCAATACCACTACAAATCATCTTTACATGAATGCAGTCGTGACGTACTTCTGTCGGAGAATTGAAACTGTCATTGTCCAGCTTTGTTTACGGTGGTGAATGGAGCGATCAGTACCATTGAAAATGGCATTTGAAGCAATTAGCAAGGAAGGAGTGCAGGAAACTTCCGTTTGGAGATATTTTCTTCGTGGAATTCAAAACCGTGGTGTTGCAAAATGTGCTAAGTGTTCCAAAGTGACCAAATGCGAAGGTTCGAGTACCTCGTCGTTGCTGAAAAAACATCTCAAAGGAGTACATCAAATCAATTTGGACAAACGTCCGATGACGTACCTCAAGACAATCAAACCGCAACGACATCGTCACATCCCAAAAAGATCGTCACACTTCATCAGTATTTTTCCAAATCGTTCCCGCTTGAGGCCGCTTTGGCAAGGATGGCTGATGAGGACAATATTCCATTCAACACAATTTGCAACTCAGAGGGCATCCGGCTTGGATTATATGCCCGAGGATTTCGAGATATCCCCAAGTCACCGGAAGGTATCAGGCTGAAGGTCAAAGCACTACATTTTTGTTGTTGGGGAGTACCGAAAGGAGTTTGGTGAAATCAGGAAGCAAGGCCGTAAGATTAGTATCACTTTCGATCAGTGGACTTCAACTCGGAACCGCAGATACATGAACGTAAATGCTCATGGCGGTCAGCACACCTGGAACTTGGGTCTGAAAAGGATAGTAGGATCAATGGATGCCGAGAAATTTGTCAAGCTGTTGGAAGAGATCTTGTCTGAGTATGGCTTATCCCTCACCGAAGACGTTGGTGCATCTGTAATGAAGAAAGTCGGAAGATTAATTTCCGCGGATCATCAAGTTTGTCTTGCACCTTGCTGTCACGAGTGTGCTTTATTCCCGTAATTAACCAACATACAATCAACGTGAGCTGAGCGGAGAAGGTTTGTTCATTTCAAATTGTTATCTTTATAACTGAACTTCTAGGTAATTTCTCGAATTTTAGGTTCCAACGATGCTGATTCAGACTCTTCTGCCGATGATGAGGATGGCGATGACGGTGAGTTCGTGCTAGAAGATGCGGAATGCGATGAAGTGGAATTGCGGCCTGAATACCACGTTACCATTATGAAGCTCCGTGGAATTCTAGAAACTTTCCGCAAATCACCGGTCAAGAACGACGACCTCCTTCAAAAATACGTCCAGCAGGAGTTTGGAAAAGAGATGCCGTTGGTTATCGACGTCAAAACACGATGGAATAGCTTGTTTGACATGCTTAAGAGATTCTACGTCGTCAGGAACGCGGTACAGAAAGCGATGATCGACCTGAAAGGACAAGTAAAGCTGAACATGACCGATAATGAAATGGATTTGGTTCGGGAAATCATAAACGCTCTTGAACCCATCAATGCTGCTGTTGAACAACTGAGCCGGAAAGATTGCTCATTGTACGAAGCGGATGTGGTATTACACTTTATGCTCGAACAACTTTCTTGTCAGGAGACCGCTATCGCCGACGAGCTTTTCGAAGCGCTCAAGCAGCGAGTTGCAGAAAGATGCTTTGAATACGCTGACCTTCTCGCGTGTTTGAAGAACACTGCAGTTAGGACGGCAATCAGCAATGATTTTGGCGTATTTTTCAAAACGTCGAAGACTACTTTGATTAAACAAGCTGCCGAGATACTCAAACGACTGAACGGTGTTGAAACAGATGAACCAATGGATTCGACCGTAGCTCCAACTGCTGATGGAGTAGATGCTGGTGAATACGAGGCTTTGACGATGAAACAGAAATTTGAACGGAGGATGTAGCAGTCAAAGGTAAGCGAGAGTATTCCTGTAAGTTCGATTACTGAACCAGGATTCGTAAAGATTGTAAGACAAGAGTTCACTGGCTACGACTCAAAATAGCTGAAAGGAAAATACTTGTCAATGCTTCATGATTCACTAGCAACAGTTCGCCCTACTTCTGTAGACTCAAAAAGAGCGTTCTCTGTTTCTGGAAGCTTCGCTACTAAAAAACGATCCCGTATGTCTGACGAAACATTGAATACGCTGTGCGTTTTGAAAGCATATTTCAAGGACAAGGACAAGCTCCAAGACAAGTCTTGAATACATACAAAGCAATGAATAAAGTTTGAATCGTTACCATCAAATCCTGACTTTTTATTGATTTTAATGATTTTCGAAAAAAAAAAAATCTTTCAGTACCGGTATTTTCCCGGTACTCCCGGTACTGAGGGGTTCAATACCGTAGTACCGGGACTCACCAAAGGGTCGGTACTAAAAACCCTAGAGCGAAGGAAGGGCAGCAAGCGCTTTTGCAAGCATTTCTCTCGATAAATCTGCCCGTTTATGGTGCCGGTTGTAACGAACGGCTTGCTGTACCGTCCGCACTTGCAGATCGCCTGCCACAACAGGTACTTCTACTCGAGGCCGGGGATTTTTTTGGTGTCCACCTTGATATGTGTCTCGTCGTTCATGACGAGACAGCCTGGCTTGACCAGCTACTCACGGTACAGCTTCCGCGCACGCAATTTGGCTACCGTGTTTTGCTTGTCCGTCCGGTTCAGCGCCTTCCTGACCTTAAAAACACGTAGGCCAGCCCGCTTCATGGTCTGCTGGACGAACCACTTCGACGAATTGACCTTTTTGGCCACGTCTCGGGTGGAAAGGTTCGGGTTATTCTTAAAGTACTGCCTTATCTTCCGCGCCTTCTCTGGTTATTCCGTTTTCGGTTTTCGGCCGCTTCCAGCGCGCCGCTCGATGGTCTTCGTCTCCTGGAACATCTTCACAACGCGGGACACGGTGGAATGGTGGATTCCAAGCCGTCTGGGCGACTGACCAGGATTATCGATCACCGCGCCCAAGATTTGGTGGCTTAGCTCTTTTTATTTCGAATGCATCTTGAAAACCTGAAAATTGCGATAAAATTTTGTACACATAATCATTACACTCTAAACTAGTATTACCCAAAATTTCATTAATTTTTACCCACGCGATAAAAAGTTACACCCAAAACAAAGTGTCGCATTTTTTCCGAGTCCAATCTTTTAGGTAGCCACCATCCCTTCTAAGACCTTGTCATGTATGCAGCTCCACTTAATAGCAATATCAAATTGAATTACCGGTTTGAATTCACAGTATCGCTGCATGAAGGGCCAAAAACGGTGGGGCGGATCCGTAAGCAGAGACACTTAGGCGAAACCCCCGGGATGGCTTATTAAGAAGGGCACGTCACTCTCACTGAAACTGTTGGAGTAGAATTCACAGCATCACAATCGAATCGGTAGGATAGAGAAAATGATACTGTTTGTTCCCTCCTAGAAGCCGGTTGTCATACCACTCCATTGTCCAATTCCAGCTTGCGTGATGCCCTGATGCTCCCTCCCTTCCCAATTTATGTTCAATTTCATATAGAAATATTTAAATAAAGTGAATTAATATTATAATTATAAAAAATATAGTGAATGAATATTATAATGACAAATAAAATATTGAATGAATTTAAGAATGATAATAACAATTCCATTAATGAACCTAAGATTTTAGACAATGTAGCCGTGAGAAAAAAAATTGATTTAAAATTATTTCATAAAACTTGGGATATCCATGGATGATCTGAAATTATATAGCATATAAATAATAGTTAACCTAAAATTTCGATGTGCTGCTACGTTTCCTTGCAATAACTTTTTTTAGAGAGTCTCATCGGAAATAGTGCTTTAATTAAATGAATTTAAGTGCAATTATGTCACATCATTTAATAACGTAACATAAAATAATAAATTGACGTTATAATATAAAATAATAACACCATCAGGCCAGTAAACTAAGGTAGAATACATATACACTGTGGTGCAAAATTGATCGGACACATTTGAAAGCTTCGTGAATTCGCTCGTAAAACTTAAATTATTAATTTTCACCTTCCATTTTATTGCTTTTCAATATTCGTTTTCCTTTAATACATTCATTTTCACTATTAAAAATTATCTGCAATGTTTGGTTTTTTGTGAAAATTTTTTTTGAACAATATCTTGAAAAACAGTGTGCATAAGTCACCGGACAACCATAGAAATTGTAACAAAAACAAACGATAATACAGGTATACCTCGATGTTACGTACACCTGCGCCTCGTTTAGTGTACGTACTATCGAATCACAATAATTTAAAAAAAAAGTATTATTATGTTTTAAATAGCTTCAATTATACCAAATGATAAATTTTACTAAGTAAATTAATATGTAATCCTATGAAGGCAGTAAATGCTGCAAGAGAAATTATTTCACTGCCATGTCATACACCAATCGAATTTGCTCCACGTTCTAATCGTTTATTTCAAGTTGGTTTTGTAAACAAAATCCATTTTATCGGAAACGTAATACGGATGATTTACAAAATAAAATCCATTTTCTCAGATACGTTAAAGAAAATCAAATGCACGCGGTCAATCAGTGCATTTCGTTATGTACCAGCGACCCTTTCAAAAATGTCAAGTCGCATTTAACGCAAACTTAATTTCGTATTTAGCGGCTATCCGTTCTCTTCTGCGTACCTTAGAATAAAATTCAATTTGCTTCATGGGAAACTGTTGGACCTTCATTGTAGTTAGCAGTATCGTCGAAAAAACTTATTTCTTCTTCGATTGTTGGTAACGTCGAATCATTTCCGGTGTAAGTACTGTTGTCCTTATCAAGGTTAAGAACGCCCTGCACAATATCAGCATTCTTCAGAAATTCAAAATCTTCTTCTTCTTCTTCCTGAGTTCGAGGCTCGAGAATTTTCTGAGAAATGCTCCGCAATTTATCCTGGAGTACAGATAATGGCAGGTCATCTTCATCATCGCTATCCACCGGATTATACATGATGTTCCAAGATTGTCTTATTGCATCCCCTGGAACGCAATCTCATGCTTGAACCACCCAGAAAACAGCATCTTTAATGGTGATATGTTTTACATTTTCGTGGATTTCTGCAGTTCGCCCATCATCAGAGTTTTTCGGTAGTGTGCTTTGACCATTTGAATTATACTCTGGTCCATGGGTTGATCAACATCTACGGTTTGTAATTCTCTGCCATTGAAATAAGCAGAACAATTATCAAGAACTCAAGACCGTAATAGGCCGATTAGATTCTTCCAAAAATATGGTGACGTGAGGCACAAATTCCTCAAAAAAACATTGTTTAAACAAAAACCTTGTCATCCAAGCATAATTGGAAGACGAGTAGGAGTTACGCAAAAGAAAGTTGCGTAACATACAGCCTAACATACTTCAGTGCTCTTGGTTTTTGAGATTTACCAATCAGCACTACTGGAAGCTTCAATTATCCATCCATGTTGAAGCATGGCATGAATGTAACTCGTTCTCTCGATACGTTAATCTAACCGGTTGACAACCTACCTGACAGCTCTGATAGACGTATCTGACATTTGTCTCTGACATAAACGCATGAGTGGGAGCAATAAGGTACAGAGAGAGGTGAAACATATCAAGTCCAGTTGTGACGTCACTAATTGCAGGGTAATCCAGTTCATCGGAGTGAGAATGCAATAAATGGGTTCACGGAGATTCAAGACCAAGTCCTAAATAAGCCATTACAAATATTTAATAAAAATAATGTCATATCGCCCTAACCTGTTTGAAGGTTAATTTGTAAGAAGGGTAAAAATCTTAGTTCGTGACTGTAGGTACTATCGAATCAAAATGTACGTACTATCGAGGGTACGTACTATCGAGGTATACCTGTAATTATCAAACTAGTTTGAGTGTATGATTTAATGCAGAGACGATTTTTGATTTCACTAATACTACTGCAAAAGTATTAGAAATTACAGAAGTGGAAATAACGGGCGGGGGGGAAAAAAGTGGGGGGAAAGGAAATTGTGTTTTTTTTTAGGGGGGGAGGGGGGGGAGAGGGTTTGGGTTAGGGGGTGGACGGAAAAACCGGAGGGGGGCGGGGGAAAAAAGGGTGGGGAAAAAAGTGGGGCGGGGGGGGGAAGGGGGAATGGGGGGAGAGTGTTGTATTTTTGGGGGGGGGAAAAAATTTTTAATTTTGTTTTGGGATCGCAGCAAGCCGTGCTTGGAAACTGACGTGTTTTGTTTTTGCTGCATCCTTTTCGCGAAAAATAAAATCAAAAATATATTCGTAATTCAACCTAATTGAACAGTGAAATCATAAGATCTCCACGTGTTTTGTGTAAGATGTAGTGAATACAATCGATTCCCTCCCGAAATTTGTGATGGTCGGTAGTTTTTCCCCGTTTTTTTTTGTTTTTTGTGCTTTGCCCCCGCACCCGGAGGAAGAGTTAATATCAGCTTAATTGTGTTTGTTAGTGCGATTAATATTGTGCCACGCGGAGAAAAATGATTAAATTAGAATATTTTTCCGCTTTGTCGCGAGTGAGTTGATGATTATAAGCAGTTTAGAAGTCGATATAGAGTCGCCTCATAGCGGCGGATTTTTATTATTGACAGAGTGTGGAGAGAGAAAAAAGAAAACCAGTGCAAAGTACCAACGGCCATTTGCTGGTCACAAGCAAAGAACGAAGCTAACGCGCATGCGTGTGTGAGTGACTGGCATATAATTTCAGATGTACAGATGGAGAGCTGTGAAGTTTTATTTTCTTTCGTTGCACAATGATTCTGATTTTCAAGTAATTTTATTTCTCAGAAGTGCTTTACCTGTGATTTTCGTTGTATTGCATTTGTGTGCGAAGTACTAATTGAAGGATGATGTGAAAATTTTTGCCGAATAACGGAGTGTAGAGACATAAAAGCCTCCTTTAGCATCACAGGGAAGCCGTCCAAATGAAGACAAATTCCGGTGAGGTCTATCTGATTATAACTAAATTTGAACGATACTGATAGATACGTGCCATCCTCAAAACAGTAAGATTTGATGATGGAAGAGTATGCACAGTACCTATATCAATTTGATGTTTGTACTGTGTCTATGCGGGGCTTGTTGTAAGTGAAAGTGACCTCGGAATGGACGTGAGTAACCAGGCATTCTGAAATAGGTCACTGGAACCCAACAGAGCTATCACCTTCCAACTCCCGGGCTAAAAGTGTTTGTCGATTCGACAACAGTTCGCTTAACTGCAAACATTTTTCTTCCATAAAAACACTGCCGGACGGTGGGCGTTGGATTGTATATACACACACAATGTATTTCATTGTGTTGTGTCAATTGGGTAATGAGTTTCGTGAAAATCAGTCCGGGGATTTCTGGGGTGGGTTCGGAAGGAAAAAATGTGCGGCCAAAAATTTTGGACTCACTCCTAAGAAACCCAAACCTCTTCTCGGGGGGGGGGGAAAAAACACGGAGTCGCACAACCAACCATATCTTTTGTGGTGGAAAAAATCTAGGAGGGTAAGACAACCGAACGGAGGAATGGTGGGGGGAAAAAACGAGGCACATCACATCGGGGGAGGGGGGGGATGGAATAAAATAAAATTAATATTATTATAAAAATTTGGGTGGGGGGGGGGGGGCGAAAGTTTCAGTTTTTTTTTGTGCAGAAAACAATTAAACGTTCTGGATTACATGTGTACAAGGTCCAGAAGGCACCGAACCGGAGCGATAAACAGAACTCGGTGGCCAAAACTCGTGCAAGAAAACTGTACAGGGAGTGGTTCACAAAACCGTTCTGCATTGTGATGGACGATGAGACCTACATTAAAGCCGACACCAAACAAATGCCAGGACAGGAACACTACGTTGCCACCTCTAAGTTGGCCAATCCGGAAAGTGTACGGAAGAAGAAACTGTCGAAATTCGCCAAAAAAATCCTTGTCTGGCAAGCGATCTGCGGACGTGGCAAAATGAGTCAGCCCTTCATCACCTCTGGGACCGTCAATGGACAAATCTACAAGGACGAATGCCTCCAAAAACGACTTCTGCCCTTCTTGAGATCTCACGATGGCTCGACACTGTTTTGGCCGGATTTGGCATCTTGCCACTATGCCCGGCCCGTCTTACACTGGTACAAAGATAATAATGTAGTTTTTGTACCAAAAGACGTCAACCCTCCAAACACTCCGGAACTTCGCCCAATTGAAAAATGTTTGAGCAATCATGAAGGCAAAGCTCGTTAAAACTCCAAAACTGATAGAAAATGAACTTGAACTAAAGAAAGTGTGGTTAAAAGTAAGTCAGCAAGTCGGTCCTATCATTGCCCAAAATTTGATGAAAGGGGTCAAGGCAAAGGTGCGGGCATTTGGGTTGGGAGAAGAGGTTCAATAAACCAATGATGTCAAAACTTAATTATTTCCAGTAAGTTCGAAAAGAATCGGGCTCAAGGAAAATTTTTGGTGACCTATTTTGTGTGTCCAAATTTCATCGAATACAGTCTTTAGAGCCTTGAACGAAATAAGAATCAAGAGTCGCACGCCTAGGGAAAGCCATTCATCAGTGAGCAGAACAGAGTGAAGCGTTTGGTCTACGCCAAGAAGCATGTTAATAAGCCGATGTCGTTCTGGAAAAAAGTATTATGGACAGATGAAAGTAAGTTCAACGTCAGAGCTTCAGATGGCCGTGTTAGAGTTTGGAGAAGTGATGGGACCGCTCTAGGAAGAAAAATATGCGTGGAACTGTGAAACATGGCGGTGGATCAGTTATGGTATGGGGTGGTTTGTTCTATGCTGGAGTGTCCACCATGGAATTCATCGAAGGGATAATGTTCAAGGAAGACTACAGGGATATCCTGGAACGTAACATCTCAAAATCTACCAGGAAATATCGACTGGGCAGCAACTTTGTATTTATGCACGACAATGACATCAAGCACAAGCCGAAGCTTGTGACAGAGTATTTGGCCGGGAAAAACATAACCATGCTGGATCACCCTCCCCAAAACCCAGATTTAAACCCAATCGAGCATCTATGGGGTGAAATTGGACGAGAACTGCAAAAGAAACATATTTCCAACAGAAAGCAATTAATGCGGGAGATTGAAGCTGTATGGAACACTCTTCGTCCAAAAGCAACGCAAAACTTGGTCGAATCTATGCCAAGACGCTTGGCAGAAGTGATCAAGTACAAAGGAGGACATACACATTATTGAAACATTCAAATTATTTAATTATTAAACAGAAAAATTGTCCGATCATTTTCGCACCTTGAATTTTAACAAATGAATCATTTTTATTTATATTATTTTGTTTATGAAATATTATAATGTTTTTAAAATCAAATGCCAAAAATCTAATCTCAAAAAAGAAAAATAATCGAATAAACTATTGAACATATTTTATTTCTGAATTTATCACCTGCTTTACCAAAATGATATTGTTGTCCGATCAATTTTGCACCACAGTGTATCCGTAACTAAGCTGACCATCCCGCTTTTGCAGTTTCTATTGGATTAAGATCTACTAAGATTAGAATTTGTTTTCACAATAATAGTCAGTGAACATAATAAACGTAGGTACAAGATATATCTGACATCTACTGGTATGTTACTGGAAATAAAAATTAAATGGGTTTTAATATAATAATAATATTGAAAAAACTGAAAACAGCTAATAATAAGGTGAAATAAATTTTATATGAGTATGAATCCAAAAACCAAATCTTAGTAAAACTAAAATAAAAAATTGAAAAAAATGAATTTTTCGATAGCTTTTGTTCATACGGACCCATAAATGATTCTGTATGTCTGTGAAATAGGAAACGAATGATTCTAAACTGTTAGGTTTTGAATAAATATTTATTTTTGATGAAGAAGGAAAGAGCTTTTTTTAAGTAGAATTTTTCGAATATGATCCTTTCTAAAAAATAAACATTAAAAATCTTCCTATTTTTTTCAAATACATGACGTAGGTTAGATGAGCTATAACTGACAAGGATGCATAAAAGCGAAGCTGAAAATGACTTTTAAAAAAGCATACAAAATGTAGTGAATGGATGTTATAATATAAAAGGATAATAATTTCATTTGTATTTACATGTCTGCATATTGTGGTCCTGCTGCAATTGTATATAGACCCACGCATCCATCATGAACCTGAAAGCCTAGATAATGTATCATAGCCACGAGAAAAAAATTTGGTTTCAAATTATTTTACAAAAGTTGGGATATCCATGGATGATCTGAAATTGTATAGCATATAAAGAATAATGAACCTAAAATGTCGATGTGCTGCTCTGCTAATAAATGTGACCTAACCACAGTGGAACTGACGCTTAGCTTCGAGTCATGATCCCTACTGAGCCCTTGCGGCACATCAATCCAGCCAGTTCAGCGCAAAGGTCAATCATGTTTGTCTGTTGCCTTTTTTTCGAGTACAATCTTTAGAATTGATAAAAAAGAACTTCAAGGAGCAAAGAATGAATTCGACTTTCAATTCAGGATCATTGATGAGAGTGAATCGGAAAATTTCTTACATTCCTACTGAACTTGCAAATCATACATCCCTCCCAAAAGCGCCACCTACAAAACTCTAGCTCATTTCAACTAGCACGACCGAGCAGAACATCCATTCCCAACTGAGTTACCCAAATCCGATCACAAGAAACACAATTTTCCGCGCATACTCTCACATGAACTTTCCTTGGTGAAAATCCATTCGCTCACCCTCTCTCTTTCTCGAGGAAAACCGTCCCATCTCCACATTTTTCCCGCTCTGCAAACAAACAAAGTTTTCCCCCGTTCATCTCCAGCCAAGCTAGAATCCGCTTTTGGAGCTCCCAGCTTACCAGCAGATCTCTTCCCACCGTCAGCGGAACCAGTCGCATGTGCGCCAGAGAGTACGCGAATTTGTCGACTTTGATTCGGAAAGTGTTTTTCGTGGTCGGATTACCCGAAGCTCTTCTCCCTCTTCTGCCTCCCTCTGCTAGAACACACGGGGGTGACCCGCACGCGCGTCTCCACAAAGCACGGCTCGAAATTGTCAAGTGAGGTGAGAAAAAGGAGTTTTCCCCTCGGGGCAGTCACAGGAGTATATTTCATTGTGCGTGTTGTTGAGTGTGTCGGTGTCGGATCCAGGGATGGGTGGCTGCTGCAGTCAGTGTCAGTGAGTGATGGGACGTGCGACGAGACGACGAGGATAAAGCGACCGGAGAAAGTCGAGGCGCTGTTTTGATGCTAAAATAGAAGCTCATCATAATTCAAAGGAAGGATCCAAACACGGTTTTACTGCCATTTCTTTACGGTTAGCGATAAGGTTGAAGAAAATCAAAGAAAAATAAACAAAACAAAAAAGGGCAGACAAGCAGCAAGGGATAACTTTTCCCCCCTCGTTGTTGCCGTTCACCCGAAACCGGTGAAAAGTGACGCAAATTGATAGAACACCGAAGCAGGAGATAAAAGTGCACAAAGTTTACCCTCGTGGATTCACGGAAGAAAAACAGCCGAAACTTCCGCACACAGATTGCGTTGATAATTAAAAATTTCGGTTCCCTTCATCCATCAAAGTGTGCGCGCGGGAAAAAAAAAGAAGTGAAAAACCTAAAGTAATCGCAGCAGACCGAGAAGTTTTATTTGAGGCGCTGGAATAGCACAGTCGAAGGCTGGAAGGCGGATGTGAAAATTGCTTTTCGGTGTGATTTTTTCGATATTGTGGGGTCTGTGGGGGCGGTGATTAAGTGAGGCAAAACGCAGGGAAAAAAAGCAATAAAAAGGAGCAAAATACCTTTCCGGGGGAGGAAAGAAGTGTGCTAGTGCTGCAAGAGGAGTGTTGGGCGCGGAAGTTGAATTCGGCAGGGCACGATTTTCGTTTGCATCATTCGTGTGCTACTTCCAGAGAAAGTGTTTCCTTGGGAAAGGGGCAAGGAAGGGAATTACTATTATTGCATCGGAAGCTAAGGCAGAATCAAATCGAAGTAAGCGAAGCAGTAGCATTAGGCATTAAAGTGCAGGAAGTGAGCAAGTGATTCTAAACACGAACGCGAAATCGTGTGCAAGCAGAAAATAAAAAATTAAAAAAACGAGAAGAAATCTAACTCTTCTAATTGGATTATAAATTAGCCGGAAGGAGGAACAGCGCCGCGCAGCAGCAAGCTGAGCCGAACCTCGTCGAAACGAGCAAGTTGAGCGTGAAAATAAGCGGAAAATCCAAAGAGGTAAGTGAGTGCTGCCGACTGAATGTGCTGGTAAACATTTCACGAGCTGCAAAAGTGATTGGCATTGCTTCGGGCGATTGGAAAATTTTTGCCGCGCTATGCTTGGGCGTGTTTTTGTTCGTTGAAGGGGGTGGGGGTGGGGGGGCTGAGCAATGCATATTAGGTACTACTACTGGCATGCTGTTACACTGCCATGCCGACTTTCCCGACGTAAATGATGGAGATTAATGGCAGCTTCGACAGGTTTCAATCAATAATACTCCCAGAGGTTGTCGGTCTGAAAGTGATGCATGGCGTATTTAAAAGTAATCTTTAAAGATATTAATATTAAATATTAAGGGGTGCAATTTTGACGCGAGGTGAATTGGTTGTTTGTGTAATGCAACAAGAGAATTAAGATGAGGAGTAAAAGCATCCTGCTATGACATTCACTTTGATCTCAACGGGTATGTAAGTAAGTAAATAAGCAGATTTCAATGTTGTAATACTGATTGAAAGCCGTCTTCTGTACTTGTACTTCAACGTCTTCGGTTCAGAATAACTTAATGAAGAAAAAGCGTTACATTTGAATAATAATTAGCAGATTATCATGCAGAAAACAAGTAAACTTTTGTAATATCAAGGGCAAATGTTATCATTGCAATAATTTAAACATTATTTCATGCGATCTTAAGTCTGATATCGTGTAAATTTTCTTTGGGAATTCTCTTAGCTCAATAGAAAAGAAAACTGTTGTATCAGGATATCGTATCACGGGCTTATCTTTCAGGAGAAATCATTTCACAGAACACGATGCGTGTGGATAGTTAAAAAAACACCGATTTATTTTCCGTTTTATTGGCTACTGTAGATTGATGATCTTATCGCTACTAGCATGTATTATCGAATGAACAAAATATGTCAAGAAAACCTTGAAACGCAAATTTGCCCAACAATAGGATGTACAAATTCATGAGCAGATTCCTATCTGCGATCTTCTCTTCAAGTTGGAGATGGATATCAAAAACTATTTTCCTAACTAGCACGTCACAGGTGCAACTACTCAGCATCACCATGCTGAGCATTTGCATGAAAAATTTGACAGAAATAGCCAAAACATAGTCACGGCCATCTTCGATTTGGATGAAACTTTGCACAATTTTTGGGTATCAGGCTACTAGTGATACTATCAGCAAAGGTGTATTTTTCACCGATGAGATAGATTTAATTAATGATGATTTCGTGTGTTGAAAACGTGCTGAATTTTGCTCTAAATTTTTTTCACGAAGTAAACTTACAATTGAAGTGATTAACTATGACACAACAGACAAGGATTTTCGGTGATTTGTGTGACGGTCATCAAAGTGGATTGCATTCTACTCCTTTTACGGACTATTTTGACACCCTGCTCTACAATACATGTCCAGAAAAAGTATCTATAAATTGCACGGAAACTCAGCTAATTTTATGTTTAAGAACTCAATTATTCAAATAATTATTATACAATTCTTATTAATTAATATATTTAATAGTGTAATGCGCTAGCTCTCAGAACAACAAGTGGTTGTAGCCAGGGATTCTGGCGTCATTCTTGTGTGGCTTGTGACGGGTGGGACGAATTGAAAGTTTCTCCGAGTTTATGAGTCTTTGTTTGTAGGGGGTTGTTTGTCATCTTAAGGAACCAGCCGAGAATTACACTACGAATTGTTTTTTGTTTACAAGAGTGTGGTGGGTAAAATGATAGAAAAAAATGCATTTCTGATGTGAGTTTTGGTTGACTTTATGTCAGTGTACGTTAGGGTTTGACAAGATTAAGGTGTCAGCTCCGAGTAACTTTTCGGCACCCTTTTGGTTCTCATAGTAGCTGTGAGGGAGCTCATGCCGATCGGTGAAATAACAATTTGGAGTTTGTATGGGATTTGCTACGGGAGGGATTACTGTTTCGGGAGGCCGCACAGACAACCCCCAAAAAATTAGACTCTGTTTCTTTCTAATAGAAATCAAAACGAGAAGAAACACATCCCAAAAAACCAAAAGGGAGAAAATTTAAAAACAAAACAAGGAGTATGGCTTATTGTTCAATTTTTCTAGCAGCACCGCGCTGTACAATATTGATATGGTTGAGCTTGAACCGTTGGTTTGAGACAAGTTTTATTTTCGTGGGGATTTGGTGTGACATATCTGTCGTGCAAATTGATTTTTTTTTTTTTTTTTTTAGGAGTTCGGGACGTCAGCTGTTAGGCCCTTTGATGTAGTTCATTGGGGTCTTCCGTGAAGTTTTTTAAATGCGCTTTAACAGGTATAGATGACTGTTTTGTTTTTTTTTTCAACAAATTGAAAGCTTATGCTGTTTGAGGGATTCTTTGGACCAGTAGTGAGCCGTCTGGTTGAATATCATAAATGTCTTGAAAATGTGGTTGTTGTCCATAGATTTTTTTTAACTTAGCGGGATTTTTAATTACTGGCAATGTACTGGATTTTGTCGGCCTTTTTGATTACTGGGCTATGCTCACAAAAATTTGAAGTAGAGATCAACGGCATTTTTTTATTTATTGCATTGATCTGTAAATGGAATCAGATCGGTTTTGTTTTTGTTTGTAAATCTGATTAATTTGTTGTTCAATATTAAATTATCTTAAAGATAAATCGTCCAGCTCAAACCTTTGTGGGGGTATGTGGCGGGACCATCATCATCATCATCATCATTAAGTTAGTCTACAATTTTGTAAAAATCATCTTTTCATTTGATGATATATATGTTTTTCAAAGGCTTTTCTAAAGAGTATCCTCCGTCACATTTTGTGAGAGGCCCCAGCGGCCCTAACGCTGGCATTTAAAAAAAAATTGACGATTTTGGATGGTGATAATAAAAAGGATAAGACAGATAATTGTTTTTGATAAATTTCCCATGGAAGGTAACTATTTAAGCCTACTTGCAAAAAAATTCTACGCCCTTGCGAGCGGCCTTCCGGCAATTAACCGGAACATTCGCCATGGCGGACGAAAACATGCGTGTAGGCATGTTTTTGAGTTCTTTCTTCGTTTTATTTATCAATTCCTCCTCAGTTTTCGTGACAAAATTGTTGGAGTAGATCCTACGCTTCAGGTTGGCCCAGAAATTCTCGATGGGACGCAGCTGGGGGACGTTGGGCGGGTTCGCCGACTTGGGTACCACATCGATATTCAGCCACTCCATCTCCTCCAACGATCGCTTCGAGTAGTGGGCCGACGCCAGATCCGGCCAGAACACCGCGTCTTCGCCCTTATGGTATTTCTTGATGAACGACGCAACTTCCGGCAGGCATTTCGTACTATAAATTTCCCCGTTCATGGCCAGTCCGGAGCGAAAGAAGAGCGGCTTTGACATCCCCTTCTCGCTGATTGTCAGCCACAGCAGCACCTTCTTGGGGAACTTGGTGTGTGAAATGAACTTCACCTCGGAGCTCACTTCCTTCGTGGGGGGAAGTAAAATACGAAGTGCCCTGCCAGTCGTTGCCATCCAGGGTGAGATAGGTCTCGTCGTCCATCATCACCGCCACGTCGCGATTCGCCGGGAAAATCGAGTTGACCATCTTATTCAGCCGTTGCCGCTGCGTCATTGCCTGCAGCTCCGAAACCAGTGGACGCGACTTCCGCTTCCTGACATGTATGTTCATGTTCGCCAGGTACTTTTTCACTGTTTGGCCGGTTGAACCGACCTCCCGGCCAAGCGCACGCAGCGATGTAGCCACTTTTCCATCGGTCTTCCTCTTCAGCATCCTTTGGAGCTTCTTGTCGCTCAGGGTCGTCGGCCGTCCGGAACCGGGCTTTCTTTCGATGCTCTGATTGTTGTCTAATAGTGCCAAGATGTTGTAGATGCCGGAACGGGCGTATCCGGCGTCCACAAAGTGCCGCACGATGTCCGTTTTCTACGCGGAGTGCCGTTCTTTGAACGCGCACACTTCTGAAAGGAGTTGCTTCACTGTTTTTGCCATCACGGTTAGAATTCGAGTGATAGAGCTGTCAAATTTTGTCTGCTGACTCATGGATTACTATGATTGATGCTGCATGGGTAGTTTTGACAGTGCGGGTGAAGGTAAACCCATGAATAATCGGCAATTTTTGTCCATTTTTTTTTTTAATGCAAAGGTTATTGCCAAAATTTAAATAGTTTAAAAAGCCAACCAAAAATGAAAGAAATTAAACAAAAACTTCTAGCTTCTTCTTTAGTTGGCTGGGATGAAAGCGTCAAAAGCGAAAAAAAATTTGGAAATAACTTTCATGTATTCAGGGATGACCGTAATTTGCAACATAGCAATAAAAAGTCGGGAGGTGGAGTTCTAATTGCCATCAATGCGGACTTTACTTCTCAAGAACCAAAAACTATCAAGCACAAAGAATTTGAGCATGTCTGGGTTGAAGCACTCATTGCTGATGAAAAACACATTTTTGCATCTGTGTATTATCCACCCGAACATGCCAATAAACAATCTTTCGAATTATTTTTTCAAAATGTCGAAATTATCATGTCAAATATGGAACCGGAAGTAAAACTGTATATTTATGGTGACTTTAATAAACGGAATGCAGACTTCATCCCTGGTATCGAAAATGAATCAATTCTTCTTCCGGTCGTAGACGAAGACGAAACTTTACAATTTCTATTCGACCAAATTTCACATTTTGGCTTACACCAAATTAATAATATGAAGAATCAGCAAAATGCATATTTAGATCTCTTATTTATGAACTGCACTGAAAGCTTTTGTGTGAGTACTTCATTGTCACCTTTATGGAAAAATGCAATTGAATATTGAATCTTCTTACACACAGTATTGGACAAAACATTTGCAACCAGTACATGACTACCATGAAATTGATCATTGAAGAGCTGTGAATGGTCAATCTTGGAATAATACATGTGTGCGTCCAAAAACAACATACTTTTGATTTATTGAAACAAAAAATTATCATAATTCACTGAAAAGAAACTCATAAAAATATTGAAAAACAGAAAAAACGGTTTTTCTTATGGACAAAACAATTGCAACTTCACATCCAATCGTCAGATTGAAATCTGCTGTCAATATTTAGTAGCAAATCCCTTATTTTCAATAACAGCCTTGCATCGTCGAGGCATGGAGTCAGCAGGTTGTCAATAATGTTCTGAGGGATTGCTGCCCCCGCCTTTTGAATTTGCTCGAACAATTGGTCCTTATTCTTAAACCCCACGCGATTAATTCTTCGATCCACGATGTCCCAAAGGTTCTCGATAGGGTTTAGATCAGGGAACTGTGGTGGCCATTCCATAACCGTGATGTTATTATCACTGAACCATTTTTTGACCACTTTGGCGGTGTGTTTTGGGTCGTTGTCCTGTTGAAACACCCATCTTAATGGCATATTCCATTCCGCATGAGGTAACATAACAACTCTAAGGATGTTATTGTACATAAAGCAATCCATAATTTAATAATCTGATGGATCGGACCAAGACCGTTGGCTGAAAAACATCCCCAGACCATCACATTGCCTTCACCATGTTTCACGGTCTTTTGACAATATCGTGGATCCAAGCGTTTTCCGACGGGTCAACGTACACGGCAAATTCCACCACTCCCGATAATGTTGAACTTCAATTCATCGCTGAACACAACAGTTGACCATTTCTGCACACTCCAACCAATATGAGATTCAGCAAACTGGAGCCTTTTCTTCTGGTTTTTCAACGAAATCAGCGGTTTCTTCGAAGGGCGTCTGCAAAACAATCCGGCATCAACGGAACGTCTTCTGACTGTGCGGTCTGACGCAGACAGCTGCAACTCTTCTTTCACTTTGAAGGATGATTTGAAAGGGTCTTTCTTGTTGCACCGGACGATCATAGAATCGTCCCTAGACGTAGTGCAGCGTGGTCTTCCGCCTTTGTGCTCCACAGAAATCTTTCCGGTGGAACGAAACTTCGAGCAAAGTCTTAAGATTTTTTATTTTTTCACTCCATATTTGGTACAAATCTCTATTTGTGACATTCCACACGTGTAATTGTTGATTATTTTCTTTCGCAGTTCCAATCCAAGACTCTCACGGACCATTTTAAATCTGGACGTAAAAAATATTCCAAAATATTAGAAGCAACATTATTTTATGTTAAATAAAGCAATATTTACCTTCTGGTTGCGTAAATGTCCAATATATAACCCCTTCGCTATAGTATGAACCCAATTTTATCAGTTATCAACAGATTTGATATGAAAAACAACAAATATGTTGGGAAACAACGGGCGGGGATGAAATACCTTACGCATAAGTGACTAGCCGGTGAATGGTGCGGGGGGGTAAAAGGCTTGCGGATTAGGAGGGGGGTTTATTTTTGGGACCGGGGGCGGGGGGGGGCGGGGGGGGGGGGGGTGGTGGGGGGGGTGAGGATGTGGGGTGGGGGGGGGGGGGGGGGGGGGGTTTAGTGTTAAAGACTGGACTCGGAAAAAAAATGAGACACACAAAAATGATCATAAAAAATTCATTTTAAATCGGATACTTCTCAAATTTTCTGGGATTAAATAACTATATATTAGCTATGTTTTGGCTAGATTAATTTATTGAATTTCCTCCCCCCAGCTGAATGCTCGTACATTTCTCTTAACACTGCTCATGAGATCTTGGGCGAGGATTTGTTCATCTTCCTTACACAATTTCTCCCAGTTTTTCTTCAAAGCTTCATCGGTTTTGAATGTTTCTCCGCTTTTCTTCAACCTCTCCTTCATTATCGCCCAAAACTTTTCGATCGGACGAAGTTCTGGTGTATTTGGCGGGTTCGCCTCCGTCAGGATCACATTAACGCCCTTCGCTTCGTACCAATCCATTACAGGCTTGGCGCAATGGCACGAAGCGAGATCCGGCCAGAACAGCGTGGGACCACGGTGAGAGCGAAGGAAGGGCAGCAAGCGGTTCTGCAAGCATTCCCCTCAATAATTCTGCCCGTTTATGGTGCCGGTTGTAACGAACGGCTTGCTGTACCGGCCGCACTCGCAGATTGCCTGCCACAACAGGTACTTCTTCGCGAATTTGTCCATCTTTCTCTTCCGGACGTTTTCCGGAACCTCCATGCGGGACGTACCGACAAAAAACTCGAGGCCGGGGATTTGTTTGGTGTCCGCCTTGATATATGTCTCGTCGTCCATGACGAGACAGCCTGACTTGACCAGCCAGTCACGGTACAGCTTCCGCGCACGCAATTTGGCCACCGTGTTTTGCTTGTCAGTCCGGTTTGGCGCCTTCCTGACATTAAAAACACGTAGCCCAGCCCGCTTCATGGTCTGCTGGACGAACCACTTCGACGAATTGACCTTTTTGGCCACGTCTCGGGTGGAAAGGTTTGGGTTATTCTTAAAGTACTTCCTTATCCTCCGCGCCTTCTCTGGGTATTCCGTTTTCGGTTTTCGGCCGCTTCCAGCGCGCCGCTCGATGGTCTTCGTCTCCTGGAACATCTTCACAACGCGAGACATGGTGGAATGGTGGATTCCAAGCCTTTTGCCGATCCATCTGTGCGACTGACCAGGATTATCGATAATCGCGCCCAAGATTTGCTGGCGTTGCTCTTCTTGTTTCGAATGCATCTTGAAAACTAATTGACAAATCGCGATAAAGTTTTGCACACATAAACATAACACTCTAAACTAGTATTGTTGTACCCAACATTTTATTAATTTTTACCCACGCGATAAAAAGTTACACCCAAAACAAAGTGTAGCATTTTTTCCGAGTCCAATCTTAACTTACCTGTTTTGCTTTATAGATGAAAATAAATCACAATATTTGGGTTTGGGTGAATACACAACGTTGCCGGAAGGGGCGGCGGAGAAGAAAAAAAAAAAATTTTTTTATGATGCGGGGGGGGACAATATTTACAATACCACCCACGGTAAGACAAGAATAACTACACAAAAGAGCACAATTAAAAATTATGATTAATTGGTTGGTCGGACGGTGGGTGGGTAGGCCATCTGTCGTATAGAATAATTATATTAATGATAAATATGGTCGTTTTCTCTTTGGTGTTGTTGTCTTGTTTCGTTTTTTGGTCAGTAATTATAATTTTGTTGTTATTATTTTTTTTTTTTATTTTTTTTTTTTTTTTTTTTTTTTGGGTATTGTTTTTTGGGATCCGAACCCCCCTAATAATGGTAAAATTGACAACCAAATTTATCTCTGTGTATAGCTTCCAAAGATGAGTGAAAAACGAGACACGGAGGTAATATACACGTTGAAATGAAAATTACATTTTTTTCATTTTAAGCAACCTAAATACAAGAACACAAATGATATTGTTCATTTTTAACAACGCTATATATTTAATATCACTACACATCGGATATCGTTATCGGATGCGCTCCTTGTGAGAATGTGAGCAAAACTACAATTCTTCGGAGAGTAAAGTCATTCTCAACATATGAGTGATCAAGAACTTTCAAGAGAAGTCAGGTGCAGAGAAAGCAACTCTCCAGCAAAGTCAAACGCCAGCAGGATTCAGACGGCAGATTTGAGACTAACGTTGTTGAGTGAAGAAGGAAGTTAAATAGTGCGGAAGTTTGAGTAGGGCAAAATATACAAAATGGCATCACCCGACAGACTGTATTTCCACTGCCATCTTATGAAGCACGCTGCATGCTTAACTATCAATTTACAGAAACTAAGGAACGCCACGAATTTGCAATGCTTTTCTACATCAATGACATTATTTCACATCGTATAAAACCAGAAGTACTATTCTCGCAATTGAACTTTTACACTCCCAGTCGGCATCTTAAAACACGGAAATTATTCTTAGAAAAATCATACAGAACGAATTATGCAAAAAATGGTCCCATTTTTCGAATGATGCACCAATACAACTTACATTTCGAAATCATTGGCATCACTATGTCTAAAGAACAGGTAAAATCTCGTCTAAAAGACAACAGAAATAATGTATAACAAGTAAGTAAAACATTGTAACCATTGTAGGTAGCCTTCCTTACTGAACTGTGGCAGCGTGAACCAATCAGAGTGTGGCGCAAATGTAATGTCATTTTCGACCATTAGCTTCATGTGTTTAGACATTTTAAGTACTTTTTAATTAGTTTAAAAAAATGTAATGAATTAAGTTAGCAACAGAGATTCACCGAAACCATTCGAATGCAATACTTCTCGTAAAACTTCTGTGGCCCAGAAAGGAGATATTATTGTTACAAAAAACCACTCGAACGAAACGCGGTCAGTTTTGGAAATTTTGAAACGGTGCCCCTATACAGGAATAGAAAAGAGAGACGTAAGTCCTACCGAAAAACAAGCTAAACAGCACCGCATCATGAAATGAAATTTAGCCGCCTCATTCCAATTGTTCAATGATCACCAAGCTGAAAATCCCCATACAACTGGATAATAACCGTAGGAAACTTTCACCTAAATAAAGAGTTAATATCCCCCTTTATTGGCACAATCAATTGTCAATCAAACTGAATTAAAATTCCTAAACAAATCCGTAAGCGAAAGCGCTACTTCTCTTCTCCTAAACGGCTCTAATGAAAAGGTTTCTAGCAAACCCAATCACTACTACATATACCGACAAAGTTGTACCATTCTAATTTGCGGAAAGTTTCTAACTGCACCCATTCCGGGCTGCTCCCAGCCAGTAACGGGCATATGCCCCTCCTTTCCCATGCACTCTCCCTTTCTCCGTCTTCTTTGGACTTTGGAAATTGATTGGATCCGAGGACGAGTTGGTCCGTGCTTGGTTTTCCTTCGCCTACGAGTTTGGCTGTGTTTGTGTTTGAGAACGCGCACCGCTGCGCTGCAAAATCCAGTCATGCGGTTCCTACACTGACAGAGTAACTGGAAGCCTGGAAGTTGGTAGACAAATCCTTCCTCCCGGGAGTGCCCTAATTGGAATCTGCTTTAACCACCGGACCACCGGAACCAGAAACGAGAATGACGTTCACGACGACAACGCCAACTTAGATGAGATTGCAACGGATGATGGTCGTGTGAGCTCTGCCGCAAGGGGTCCCTCGATTGCAGCCGAAGCGGGCAAGTCGATGACAAAAAAATAAGTGGAATCACATATGGCCCCTCGCCAGACGCGTCTTTCCAGGTCATAGTGGTGAAACCATACGGTTTTTATCCGTCTACGTATTGACTTTCGCTGGACTGCCGACCGACGATGGGGAAAAAATAATGATGGGATTATACGTATACTTTCCCCGCCGGGCTTCTAACCTGGGCAAGTAGTTCCCGTTCACAGCTTCAAAGCTGCACTTGAGTTGAATTGAGAGGGACTAAATGAGAGGATGGGAAAACACCAGAGGACAACTCTCCTGGTTGATAAACGAGAAAAAGAAGAAAGAAAAGCTCCCTCACTGGAGTCAGTTGACTGTTTCTAAATTGCGAAACTTTGCTTGTTTACCTTCTATTGCCATTCGCCATTTCTGGTATTTGTTTATGGTTTCAGAGTGGTGGGTGATTTCCCCGAGGGTGAAAAACCAGTGCCATGGCAAGGATTAAATATCCTTCGTTTCACCGGCTGGAGTGGAACAAAGTGGCGAAGGTTGTCGAACCTCCGACGATGCTGGAAACTCACTCTTCTTATATACAAATAGGTTCAGGCAAATGTAAACATTCCGATACAGAAAAGTGCCATTAAGTATACAATTTACCGTTCACCTTAATGGTCAGTGAAAAGTGAGTGGATGCTGCTATGATTCGGTAGGAAAAGCTAAACTGCAGGAATCCACCTGGAAATGGAATATCAAATGAACGATGGTGATCGTGGTGGGATTAATCTGGGACTTTGCTATTCACTTGTGGAATGAGACAAAACCATAAACAAGCATTTTCTTTTCGAGTTATTCATGGCCGGATCTTGGGTTGGTTTTGCTGTTTAAGAAACTCATTTCAAATACATTACATCTCCTCTGTTTTGCACAATTAACTTCTGGCTAACCCTTTTGGAATTCACTCGATTTAATCCCCATCCAAATAGGTCTTTCCACTAATTGGTATCCAGACTCTGAAACACTTAGACGAAGGCAAAAGATACATGAAGTGATACCGTCGAGACTCAAATTAGGTTTCAATTTACGAGACTGAATCCTCATGGTGACCATCCTGCCTCCGACTGATTGAATCTGGATGGAAATGACTAGCCACTACAACAGACACTAATCACTCAATCGTCATTATTCCACATAGACAGACAGGACAGATTATCGAGCATTGAAATTGATTTGTTGATTCGGGGGAGCCCATTCGATGAAGCCCAGTCACTGCTGAACTGATGTAGATTAATTATTGCTCTCGGTTGAGTTGAAAATTGTCTATTTGCTACGGTAGGAGATGCTTTACGAATCCGACCGCAACAGGGCCGGAAATTGAAGTCGATTTACTTAGTCTTGCTCAGTTTCAGTGTTGTCGTTGATTGGAATGAGTAACGGATAGGTTGAGAAATTAATCTGGTAAAGCAAACCGATAGTAGTGAATGCAGTGAAGGTTAGCTAAGGCGGAATATCTCACCGATGGAGTTGTTTTTGAACAATGGAACAAATCACATATGTTGGCATCGATAGAAGATGTCAATCTCGTGTCATGTAATTCAATAAACGACTGAATGTTTAGTGTAATTCGATGCATATACAAAACTCATTGTTGTTACTTAAAATCAAATCAAATGTGATGTAAAATATTGTCATATGGTTCAATATCACATCATCAGCAGAAAAACATGCCATGTAAATTTGTGTGACTTTACACTTAAAATTACATGACATCGAACTGAAAAGTAATTTCAGCTGTTGTTTTGTATTTTGTCCAAAATGCACACCCAGTAAAGACTAAAGGGTGTTCCGATCAAAATTTGGTCAAACAGTAATGTGTATGAGTCAATCAAAGTTTTTATTAATGAGTCTTTTGCTTAAATTTTCTTTTCTATTTTGCTAGGATGCCAGGTGATCAACTTAATTTCATTATATCACGTTGGAATTTTCGCTATTTTAGAGTTTCAATCATCTAACATCTCAGCGGAAGAGGAAAATAGCGCCATTTAATTATTATATGTACATTATGTAGTATTTCTTTACAACATCGTATTATTTTTATCAACTTTCACATTTTCATACAACAACCCTGATTTAGGCGGTATCTGGCTTAAACACCAAACATACATTCAATTTATGACATCTAGCATTCCTTATATGTCCAGTATATAACGCAGAAAATTACAGCTGTGGTAGGCTTTTGAAAATTACGGAATCTGTGGTAGGCTTTTGCACTTATTGCTAAATGTATTTTTCACTTCCGGTTTGCAAATGGACTTTTTACCAATTCTGAGCTAATCTGATTCATGCAGCGCTGTGTGCCATTTGGCTAGTGTTTGATTTTACGTTTCAACCTTTGTCATTACTTGATCATAACTCACAATATCATTATATTTGGTAATATTGTTTTATTGATTTTACTTCAAAGATGATTAAAACATTACTAATTTTTTTTTGCCCATGTATCTTTAACTCCTTTCCACTTAAATCTTCCCATTCCTAACTCGGTAGCAATAACTATTAGGTCAGCAAAAATAAAAGCAAACTGCTATTATAAAATCAGCATCAAGTAGCAAATAGTGACTATGGCAACAGTAAATTAAAATGTATAAATGTTAGTTTTGTAAAATTTCAATAGATTTAATAAACTTTTTCAGGATACTTCAAATCAAAATTTTGGTCAAATGCTGCTATCGCTGAAAACGAACGAAAACGTGCTTAAAAGCGGAACCAAAGAACTCTACACTTTAACATTTTACAACATTTCTTGCATTTCAGGATCAACCGAATGAAGATCATATATTATAGATACGAATGCTTGTAGTATTTTTCATTTACATAAATATATATTCCATTATATAAATATTTCATGGGAATGGGAGGGACCATCAGGGCACCCGATTGAAGCACTCTGGATGGGGAGAGTGGGAATGCCAACTCCCCATTGCTAACAGTTTGTGAATAGAGGGCGGGCTCTTCTCCCCGCCCATTGGGGCATCCTCATGTTAGATAGCTTGCTCTTTTGACCAATTGTTCAATCTTGTTGTTGGAAGGAGATTCTTTATATCCCTGTGGATACGTATAAGTGATGTTGCATATCGATCCACCCAACCCCTTTTTGGCCCTTCATACAACGGCATGATTAGGATAATCAGTGGTTATTAAAGCTTGATCAAGTCTAACAGAGAGGAGAGCCCATTGCTGTCGGACTTAGTTTCCGTGCTACAATGGGTGGTAGTACATATCATACATCATACATACATGAGTCTTTCTCAAGTTCAGTCAATACAGAATACAAGAGAAATATTCAGCTAAGCTTCCTTTTTACCGAATGCGAATTGCCGGGTCTTTCGTTTAACACCTGCCTGTACAGTCTCCTTGTCCACTTTATTCGCCACAGAACGCCAGTTTGCCTTGAACTGTTTCTCGCTCACAACAGCTTTATGAGTCTTCTTAAGGTTCCGCTTGACGATGGCCCAATATTGTTCGATTGGGCGGAGCTCTGGTGTATTGGGAGGTTTCTTGTCCTAGGGCACCACTTGAACTTTGTTGGCAGCATACCACTCCATGGCCTTTTCACCGTAATGGCAAGATGCCAAATCCGGCAGAAATAGAACGGAACAATTGTGTCGCTTCAGGAAAGGCAGTCGACGTTTTTGTAGGCACTCGCTCATTTAAATTTCCTGGTTGATGGTTCTGGTCGCAATGTAAACGTTGCTCTTGAAGCCACAGGTACAGATGGCCTGTCACATCGGATGTTTCTTTGCGAACTTTGACAGTTTAATGTGCTTGAAAATATCTGCCACCTTTCCCCGTCCGGTTGCCGTATAAAATTCCTGTCCAGGAAGCTGTTTAAAGTCCGCCTTGACGTAAGTTTCATCGTCCTGTACCACGCAATCAAACTTCGTCAGCATCGTCGTGTACAACTTTCGCGATCGTGCTTTGGCCGACTTGTTTTGTTTATCGTCGCGATTTGGAGTCACCACTTTCTTGTAAGTCGACAGTCCAGCTCGTTTTTTAGCTCTATCCACGGTTGAAGGCGCCACTCCCAGCTTCTTTGCGACATGTCGGACGGAGAGGTTGGGGTTCCGCTCGAAACAGCGGGCAGCTCTTTTTGTCGTCGCTGTGGCCTCCGGCTTTCGATTTCCCCCGATTCAGCTTTCCTGGCTGTCAACAAACGTTCACCGAACACTTTTAATACGTTGGTGACAGTTGATTTAGCCACATTCAACAATTTCGCCAACTTGGCGTGAGAGTAGTTTGGATTTTCGCCATGCACGTGCAAAATTATGATGCGTTGCTTCTCTTCCTTCGACGACATTTGATAACTGAAGTGCTAATCTCAAAATCAAAATAGAGGCATGAATAGAGGCTACACGCACACATCTTCAAAATGAGGGGTGCGCAAAATGTTTTAATGCACGATGAAAGGAAATGCGTCAAGTTTAAGTTGATCATATTTTGATCGAAACACCCTTTATCCCAACAGCATGTTCATTATTCCACTATCTTTGGCAGCACACGCCACGGTGTATTGCTCTTTTCCTTGGTTAATGCACACGACTTTGTGAAAAGGCCGACGTCTGATCCCACTGAAATCCGTATCCTTGTTGCACCGTCAGAACTTCCCCATCTTGGCCACTATGCTCTCTGAGCTACTTAGCTCCTACTCCTTGCCTTAGCCATTTAGCTCCCACCTACCTTGGTTGAGCCATCGATCTCCCACTTCTTTACCCATTCAGCTCCCACCCTCTACGCAATTGAGTCGAGTAGTTCCCGACGGTGAATCTACGATACACCGACGGAGAGTTCCCCGACGTTGGAAGAGCCGACAAGATTTGCGTACAGGCTCCGTTAATCGCATTCCACGTACTTCCTTTACAATACATTCTATAGACGACGAGGTTAACTATGTTGATGGGAACCATCTCGCATAGCAATGAGCCGAATTGTGTCCGGTGTCTCTTTTAAGTCTACGCACTCTGAACAGAAGGGTGACGCTGCCTGTCAAAATCGATTCAAGTATTGCCCGGCCAGACAACAACTGCGTAAGATGGAAGTTTACCTCTCCATGTTTCCTTTTCATCCAGGTTGACAGATCCGGTATGAGCTGGTGCGTTCATCGGCCGTTCTCTACCGTGTCCCATTCTCGTAGCCATTTGCATGGCCAGAAATTGAACTCAATTTGAGAGGCCACTTTACTCAGTCGCGACTAAGTTTCGTAAAAAGTGGAGTTTCTTAGAGTCAGAGTTCAAATTCTGGCCGTTTGGCAATCGACTACGCTCTCACAAGCTTCCGAACTCCTCTGATATTACTCCGCTGATAACACTCACTGTCCTCCACCAGAGTGTTGCCAACTGGGATCATTTCGGTAATGACGCATACTGCTTCCGATGATGTTGTTCTGTACGCAGTCTCGACTGGCATGGCCTAGAGCCTCTACGTACTATTCAACCTCTCCCAGTTTCAAGTTTCTCTCGGCTCCCAGCGCTGCAACCCAGGCTGGACCTAGGTTCCTCATTATCGATGATGATGCACTAGCTAATAGACGCCACTTACTACTGCTATTCGGCATGATTTAGGCTACCACGTTGATGGCCTTCGCCACCTTCTCGCAAGCATAATCTACGTGGCTGTTGAAGATTAACCACTCATCGATCATCACACCCAGATACTTCCACACGCGCTTCGAGGCTATGCCATGCCCTCCGATGGTAATTTTTGCCAGCTGCACCGCTTTGTAGTTTCTGACCAACAGCACCTCCGTTTTATGGTGGGCTATCTGCAGCTTCGACTCCTCCGTCCAGTTTTCAATCAGAGGCTGACTAAAAGTAAATTGGTACGCACAAAAAGACCTGTAATTTGTGATTCAATAAGTTGAAATAGTCCAATTATGGTTTATTGGAACAGAGCTAATAGATTATGCGTGTGGTCTAGGTAATGTTCAAATAACTAATAAGATTTTATTGAATGTCAAAACTTAGAACTACATATATGGGTTGCTTCGATTGCAATTTTGCATTCGCCGACACTCCTCCTCAACCCATTGGATGTTGTAAGCCCATTGCTCCACAGCAAACATTCATTTTTACCGAAAGTAATGGTTTCGTCAAGCCATCCGCAGTCTGCTTGTCTGTGCTGATGTACACCACCTTCTCGTCGCCTTTTTCCCACGCATCACGAATGAAATGGTGGCGAATATCAATATGCTTCGTCCTAACTCGTTGATAACCATTTTTCGCCACGGATATGGCACTTTGATTATCGCAGTGAATTACGATGGCCTCCTCCTTCTCGAACAAGCTTCGTAATCGCTTCCACCAAAAAGCTTCCTGTACTGCAGCCGACAATGCCATATACTCGGCTTCACAAGTGGATAGGGCTTCGGTTTGTTGTCGCTTGCTGCACCACGATATAGCTTCTCCTTGAGCGGTAAACACATAGCCTGTGGTTGACTTCCTATCGTCCGGATAGGACGCCCAGTTAGCATCAGAAAAACCGTCTATTGTTGACTCTTTGTCGCGGTGGTAAACCAGGCGACATTTGGAGGTCCCTTTCACGTACCGCAGTAGATGCTTCACCGCATTCCAGTGGCGTACGCCGGGATTAGTATTGAACCGGCTGAGGATATTCACGGCGTAACAGACGCGTCCGGACGCGTACTTAGCAAACACAGGATCGTATATGATAGCGGATAAGAGTCCAAAGTGGAGGCGATATACGTACATTTTACATGAAGTCAAATGGATGCATGTACGTATATCGCCTCCACTTTGTACTTATTTCCGCTATCATATACGATTTTGTGTTTGCTGGGTACTTTGTGCAAGGTACATGAGACAGCCCACAGCATCTCGATACGGGACATGTTTCATGTGTTCTTCCTCTTCAGGCGTCGACGTGCGCATTTCGTTCGTCAGCTTCTCACTTCCATTCATCGGGGAAGTAACCGGATTGCACTTGGTCATTTGGAAACGGGCAAGTACGGCATCAATGTACGCTTCCTGGTCGAGAAAAATCATTTCTTTGGTTTTTGTGATCCGGATACCCAGGGCGTGCTTTGCTGGTCCAATGTCCTTCATTTGAAACTCCGGACTAAGCTTCGATTTAATCTCTGTTTTCCAGCGTTTGCAGTTACTAAAAATCAGGACATCGTCGACATAAACGGCAACAAAAAGCACGTTGCCACCGCTGATACGATAGTATACGCACGGATCGTACACAGTGCACTCGAGACCGAATTTCCGGAGAGCAGCATCCAGCTTGGAATTCCAGACTCGGCTGGATTGCTTCAGTGCGTATAGTGCTTTGTTGAGGCGGCAAACCTTAGATTGTTTAGCACCATCCATGAAACAAGGGGGTTGCTCCATGAAAATCTCTTCTGCTAGATCACCCTGCAGGAACACTGTTACAGCATCCATTTGGTCCACCTGCAGGTCGCATCTTGCAGCCAGCGCGAAAAATATCGTAGAGAACTGTATCGGACCACCGGGGAGTAGGTGTCCTCGTAGTCCACCCCCATTCGCTGGGAGTATCCTTTTATAACCAGCCTGGCCTTGTACCGGTCAATGTTTCCGTCCACATCAAGCTTCGTGCCAAAAGCCCAGTTGCACTTGATCGCTTTGCGTCCTTCCGGCAAGTCGAACAGCATCCACGTTCCGTTTGAGATGAGAGCATCGTACTCTTCGATCATGGTCTGTTTCCTGTGGTCAGCATCGTCAACGCGATAGTGCCTCATTGTGCGTGTTTGGATCATCCAGAAACGTCTGTGGAAAGTCAGCACCAGTATCAGAACATTCACTGTTATCACTTAAATACTTGCCTTGGAGCAAGCGCCCCCTATCGCAGAGCATCAACCGCTGTTGCGTATCGCCGCTTGCAGGCCTTTGATTTGAGCACGATGGGGTGCAACGGAATCCTCAGGTTCAGTTGTAGATGACATGGGGCGATCACCAACGGAGTCTGTATATTCCGAAGACAGCAAGCCTTTGTTCACGATATGATAATCATTGTACTTGCCTGAAAGAAAGCGCTCCCGATCGCTGCGCCTCAACGCCATAGGCGGGTTTGAAGATTGGTGCGGTGGGAGCACAGAGCTGGCGTTCGTGTCGTGAGCATCTTGAAACGATTCGTCACTTTCACCCTCGCTTGAATTCACGTAATCTGCTTCATCTGGATCATCGGGCTCAGCCGCTCTCAGTAGTGGCTCATCGAACACTTTCTCGCTGAATTCCAACCTCACAAAGCTGCGCTCGGTTGTGCCAACTGGTGTTCCGTCACGATTGGTGACCCCTTCGTTGATAAAAGTTACGTCTCGACTCTTGAAAACTTGCTTCGTTTTCTGGTTGAACAAGCGGTACGCCTTCGTTTCGTTGTCGTAGCCGGTGAGGATACATTCGTCTGCCCTCTGGTCCCACTTTCGTCGTTTCTGCTTCGGCACGTGGGACATCACGGTGGTACCGAATACACAGATGTACGAAAGATTCCGCTTACGACCTGTCCACGCTTCCTCCGGAGTTGTTTCGATACCCTTCGTAGGAGATCTGTTGATCAGATAGACTTCTGCCCAGAACGGTTTGGCCAGTTTAGCTTCATACAGCATGCATCTCGCGCGTTCCACCACCGTCCGGTTGACTCGTTCAGCGAGTCGGTTCTGTTCCGGTGTGTACTCCACCGTGGTTTGATGGCGGATACCCAGCGGCTTGAGGTAATTCTCGAAATTTCCATTTTTAAACTCCCAGGGGTGGCCGGGGGTTGCCCCTTTCTCCTTTTTCGGGGGGGAGGCCCCGCCGGGGTGGGGAGTTTTTTGACTTTTTGTAACCCCTCTTTTACTTAATTAACACACAATTAATAAAAAATTTTTTTCGTTGTTTTGTGATGGATGAAAAAGGGGGGCCTCCCCCACGGATTTTTTTTCCCGGGAGGGCGTCCGACTCGTTCCTGCCGGGTGTAGGGGTGCGAAATGTCGGGTTTCTTCCCTTTTGACCTCTTGTTGCGTTTTCCCTTTTCGGTATCGTCAAACCTTCTCCTTCCCCCATCCCATTTCTGTAGTTTCCCATTTTGTGCCAAGTAACAATTTTAGTTTTTTTCCAGCCGTATAGCCGCCTCCCGGCTTTGTTGATAAAACTACATTCAAAACTGTTTTGTCAACCAACACCTCCTCTATGCTTCTTTAAAGCCGAAATTTGTTCAAAATGGCCCACTCTATAGACGGTTGTGAAAACAAGTTAATAAAACCTTTATAAGAACATAAAGATTTTGAAAATGGTCTTGTGAAAGATGTTATGACCACTTGAGAACCTTCACAAAACCTTTTGGCTGCCATTAAAACTAGAATGTGGCCAAATGGCCACAGCTGTCAAACTTCACTGTGAAATCGAGGTTAGTTTTTGTTGTTCTGCTTTGTTCGATTCTTTGCTCTTCTGATTCATTTAGCAGTAAAAAAAAAGGTCTAGTGTTAATTTTGTTTGATAGCAAAATATCCAAAACAAATGGTGTTTTCTACAGCGTATTATGCTCCAAATTATGAGCGCAATTAATTTATGGTGAATATTGGCACGATGATAGCAGAAAATTAATGCGCCTCGGAAATTATGGGAATTCACAACAACATAAATCAAATTAAAACAAATATATTCGATAAATTAATCATGAATTTCCTGAAAAATGCTTGGAATTGGATGAAATTATCTAAAAGAATGCCGAAATTAGTCTCCGATCTACTGTATATTTGCATACCCTTGAGAATTTGATGCATTTATTTTTCCATATTTCATTTATTTCTTATATTTCAAAATGTCGATTGTAAAACAATCACAGTTTTGCCATAAAACCAATTTATCTTCGCAATGACTATTATAAAACTATTTGGTCTTATGGTGACTTCTTTCAATGCCAATTTGCCGTTTAATGCATTTACTTGAAGCAAAATGGTTTTAAAATGCTATTTCAACTGACCATAATAAGATAAAATCAATGACTCCTAAAACGGCATTTTAATAAAGCATTTTTTGAGTTCATAAAGTCGATATAAAACCTTTGATAGGAGCAAAAGGAATTTGAGAAACAAGGTTTTAAGATTGTTGTAAACAAGCTGTGTGGGTTCTCATAAACCTGACCTGACTATGAAACCTATTAGCACCTCTTGGTGCCATAATAAAACCAAATTGATTTCAGGTGGTTTTCATAAAACTTTAATTAAACTTAATAAAGCAGGATGGTGTTAGCAATGTTACTTGGGATGTGTCCCATGCGCTTGTGCCTCAATTCTGCTGATTCTTGGGATGCGCATGCCAGCGCCTTGGACGGGCTTTGCTCCAATTTAAACAACCCGTTTGAACGCCGTCCAGTAGCAATAACTTGTCTGTCGGATTGATGACTTTGCAACCTGACTTGGTGAAGGTTACGGTATGACCGTGATCGACTATTTTACCTACTGATAGATTCAGTAGGCAGATTGTTTCTGGGTTGCACGTGGGTTGCAGTATCAATGATCCTTCCGCGACAATCTTCATGATGCCTTTGTTAGTCGCGTAGATTCTGCCATCCGCCGAACGCAAGTTTTCCAGCAACATTTCGCTCTTCGTGAGATGCTTTACCGAACCAGAATCGAAGTACCATTCTTCGTCCTCTTCGCCGTTTTGCACTGATGGCACCGTACAGAAAGCGTCACCTTTCTTGTCCGATCCGGCTTGATATGCCGGTTCCTTGGCAGTGCAATTCCGTGCGGTATGCCAAAAAATTTCGCACCGACGGCATTGTGGTCCCTTACCTTTCGTACTAGCTGTTTTGGTCGATTTACCATGCTTGCCCTTCGAAACGTTTCGCGAAACGAATGCAGGCTCCGTAGTAGACTCTGACATAACTGTCTCCTGTAGCAACTTCGTCTTGATGATGTCACCCGTTATCTTGGTTCCAGAATTCTCCAATCCCATCGCCATGGGGCGATACTCCTGCGGTAAACCAGCCAACAACAGCATACCGATCCACTTTTCATCAAGGGGGAAGCCGATTCCGATGAGCTGGTGTGCAGTTGAAGTCATCTGGTTAACATACGCTTCCATTGAGCTACAGCTTGCCAGATTCGTCGTGATCAACTTATGCAGTAGACCCCAATGGCGAGTCAAACCGCTGTCTTCAAAGGTGTTCAAAGGTGTTCGACAGCTCCTCCATACTTCGGACGCCGTTTTCACCTTCTCGATGTGAATGTAGTTCACCGGGTCGAGAAACAGAATTATTTTACCTCGTGCGATTCTGTCCTTTCGAGGGTTCACGGCTGGGAGGGTTCCGTCTTGATTGGCCGTTGGCTCTACTGCTTCCCAGAGATCTTCCACTTCCAGATAGGTCCAAGCTGCGAACTTCCAGGTTCTGCAATTCTCCCGACCGACCAACCGCTCGATGTGGGGGTGGCCCTGTGTGTTGAAACTCTGCTGCTGCTGCGGCCGTGCTTGAGCCGTAACGCCACTGTCGGATGCGGTCCCGCCGTTTTCAAGATTAGGATTCGCAATTTTTTCTTCCAAATCTTGATTTTTCGTCCAGTTCCTCTAGACACGTACCACTGGGCCCATAAGCTATTGGAACAGAGCGAATAGAGTATGCGTATGGTCTAGGTAATGTATGTATGTATGTATGGTAGCCACCATCCCTTCTAGCGCTTGGCTTGGATGCAGCTCCACTTAATAGCAAGATCAAATTGAGCCACTGATCTGAATTCACAATATTGCTGTATGAAGGGCCAAAAACGGTGGGGTGGACCCGTAAGCAGAGACACTGACACGAAATCCACGGGAAACTAAGAATCTCCTTCCAACGATACGATCCAAACAATTCGAATAACCCAACTCGCAATACTTATTAAGCTTTCTACAGGATGGCTTGTTAAGAAGGGCGCGTCACCCTCACTGAAACTGTTGGAGTAGAATTCACAGCATCACAATCGAATCGGTAGGATAAAGAAAATGATACTGTTCATTCCCTCCTAGACTCAGGCAGTCAATCAAACCATCGTCCAGTTTAAGCTTGAATGATACCCTGATGCTCCCTCCCAACCCAGTATTTATTATATATAATGTAAATAATATGTCATAATATGCAATAAATGTAGTATGTAATAGAGCAATGAATATACAAAAATATTGAAATAAAATATGTCAAAGTTGGAGTTTGTCATCCTGCATTTTTAATACGGTTATAAATAAAATAATATGACGAAATATTTAAAATAGTAATGATAGACATGTGATAATAATATGCAGCTTGGTGCCTGTTTACAGCTCCATCAGTGGCAGATGAATATTACTCTGAAATGTGAAGGTCACAATAATAAAACATTAAACATTAAACATTAAATTATACATGTAATAATAAAAAATATGAATGTATTCATGGCATATGGATATACTAATAATCAGCATAACGAAGATAATTTATAAATTTTTGAAAATTAATTTAATTTTCAAAATTCCAATAATGTAATTCAATAGAAACAAACCTTATGATACAATGCATTGAAATATCTATATAACCTAATGAAAATAATAATGATATACAATGAATAATTAGATGTAGATATATACCTCTATACTTCTCTGCCAAAAATCGAAGAATGTGTACTGAAATGTTAAGGTCACACTATGATAACAGAATGCAATATATGTTTTTACCCAATATATCTGACATCCACTGGTTGGTTACAAACAAATAAAAATCAGGTTTGTTTTAATATCATGGTAGTCATGGAAAAGCTGAAAAACAGAGTATATCAGTCAAATCAGTAAATGCCAAATTTTAATAAAAAGACATTTTATTTCTTTTTGAAAAACAATTGATTATTCTACTAGATATGTTCTGAAAATATTTCCCCATGTCGTTCTAGTGACATTTCTCGATTTGATTATTTCTGAAATGAATGGAATACATAACACCACTAAACAAAAATATCTAATAATAAACCCACACTGCTTATAAGCGAATGCCTGTATTTTATGGAATAGTAGTTGATGCTCAGAAATACAATCATAATGAAAATGTTATAATGAATTGCCGAGAAAGAAACTAAGACTCTAATGCCTGTCATGCTGCTCCATGCTCTGAACTGCAAAGATAATTTTGAAATGCAAAGATGCTCCCAAAAAATCTTTAATCAAATGAGAATGGAAAATATAGCATGATGGTACAAGATATTCACCTCGCTATTGTCAAATTGACAACATTGATCATGTCACGCCAACCAGCGTCTCTGTGTTATGCTGAAATGCTGAAAAAACCATTTAGCCTTTAATGTTTGCCATGTTGCTCCATGCTTAAAGCTTTGATGAGCTACCTCTACCTACAATTATGTATATAATCATGTCTTTAAAAATCCAAAACAAAAATGGCGAACTGGAAAATTCCCATTTGGTCTAAATAGTTAAAAAATTAATTTAAATTTATTTAAAATTATGAAAGAATCTGAAGTGTTATCTTGTTAATGGTACAAAGAGAAAAAAAAAAAAAAAATATATACAAAGGGGTACCTTTTAGACTTACCATACACTGCCAATACTACCTTTAATTGAATAATGATACTTATATGATACACCGTTACATCTCGGCCTGTTGATCATGTGATCCATCCTTCACAAGTCAAGTCAATTTTCGAATTTAGTATGCGTATGGTCTAGGTAATGGTCAAATAACTAATACCATTTTATTGAATGTCAAAACATAGAACTACATATATGGGTTGCTTCGATTGCATTGCATTTTGCATTCGCCAACATGGTTGCTTTACAGTACCTTTACTAAAACTTCAAAGTTACAGCATGAGATGGTTACATTTCTCCAGTTTGAACGAAATCTCCATCTTCCTCTTCATGGAGCCCATAAGCGCCCGCACAGCGGAAACGGACACGAAATCAACGCATTTCTTCCATTTTGCCGCATTTCCTGGATGTCCTTAACTGCCCCGCCGCTCCATCGAAGTCGCTGCTTTGAAATTGCCAAGTATTTTTCGATTGGTCGACATTACAGGCAATTCGGAGGATTCATTAGCTTGCACTATGGTACGGATATTTCGCGACAAAAATCGATAACTCGAAAACCATTAACCTTATACACATGATGTCTGTGGAAGATTTACTCTTTAGAAAAAGATTTTTTGGTTTGGATAATGACTAGAGTGATCTATTTATGTTCATGATAAAAATTCAAACTTTTTATTCTTATGATTAAGAGGAATGTTTGTTCCTACAGAATTGTAGATAATTTAATTTAATGAAACTTTGCTCGAGAAACCTAACTTCTATCTCATCTACGTCTCGGTTTTATATCAATTTTACTAACTTTCCTTAGGGTGAGACTAAAAAACACCAGTCAAGGGGCTTTCCTCCTCTTGCCTATCCTGCATGGGGTAGTATGGTAAAGGGTTATGTGCCTGATCGGATACTACCGTTCAAAATGCCCTCCGCTCGTTTTCAAACTTGATCTTTCAATTTTCAAAGCCTGCCGTTGCCCTATACGGAACTATCAATACACTTTCTCTTCATGTCTATTTCGTTCTAGCTATAAATTACTGTCCACTCCTAGCGCTTCGCATGGAGATGATAAATTATCTACTTCTGACAAACTTCATCAAAGATCGTTACTTCCGCGTTTGGGAGAATACAAAAACAACAATCAAATGTGTAAAAAAACAGGTTTTTTGCTCTTATTTTTTTTTAATTTGAATTGGAAATTTTTGTTGGGTTGTTTTTTGGAAGTCTTTTTGAATATTTGAATAGAGCTCTGTTTTGAAAAGGCACAGTTTTTTGGCTCAGACAGTTCTTCCTTTCGATCATTTCACTAAAGCATCGGCTGGAGAGAAGAAGTGCGCGATTAAAGTAGGTTATGTTTTTTTTGGTTCGAGTACAATCTGTAGGTAAAGGTAGTAAGTGAGTTTGAAACATTGTAAGTGGTGTTATTCGTCCCGCGTTTTTTTTTTTTTTCGGTGGTGGGCGGTCTTTTTTTTTGCAACTCTTCCTTCTGTTTTTTTTTTTTATAAATTTTTTTTAAAAAAAAAATTAATTTATTTGATCGGGGGGGGGAACTTCATAACTATTATAGATTCGTGGTGGACGTGCAGCGCACTGCGCTTTTTTCGTACGGCTGGAAATATTCATCGTCTATCAGCGACCATCCAAGGCTCCGTCGTGGTGCTAATTGAATCCCGTCTAAGGATCATCGAGGCCCGTGTGTTTCGTGAAGGCCCGCCTCAAGAAGGCAGTTAATCGGAGAATCGAGTGAAGTCGCCAAACCTAAAAGTAGCGAAGTATCTCCCATCGGTCGTCCAAAGCCGAAGGTAAGGTCCCTCTCCGTCAACTTTGTGGACCAGAGCAATCCGAGAGCTCGTGCCGTCAATTGCACGCTAAGAACCCGATCCAAACCGAAGGATAGAGGTATCACCGATCCCCGCTCGGTGGAACGGATAGGTACGCGAAGCCGGGTCGCTTTGGGTACGTGTGCTTCTGTTCATAAGGGCGGATCGCCCCGGGGACATAAACGGCTTTCAAACGCCGCCATCACTCTCGTGGAACTAAAATCGGAAGCTACCGTTCCAGCCACCACTCCCTCCGCATCTCTAGTTCGGCCATATTGCACACACGGGTCCTTTCGTCATTGTGTGCCAACTCGCAGCGTGGACATCCTGGTGGCAACCATTGCACCGCCGCCATTTCGTCGCCATTTTCGTTGAGCAAGCCGCAACGGAGTCATCGAAGTACCAACGGGCCCCATCAGTCGTCGAGTCTTCGGAAAAACCTGCGCAGGTACGTTTAGAGCTAAGTTACATGGCCATGTTTGCTCTTCTCTTTCATTGTCGTCGAAACCGTCCAGCATGAATAAACGAATCTAGGAAATAAGAATAAATTCGATTAAGTTGTGATAAAAGTTTAGTTGCGTTTAACGCCAATCATCGGGAATAAACTACTCACTAATTTCGGGAGCTTAATTTGTTCGTTGATCAATTTTGTAGACATCCCTTCGCGGTCCCTAAGATCTCTCAGCTGATGGAAGGAAAGGAGTTTTAGCCTGTGTTGAAGGAATTTCGCCAATTTTCTCCCAATAACCGTTCAAGAGTTTCCCCTGAGCCAAAACAGTCTCTAAAGTCGGGCAAAACTAAACGTGACCGGTGGTCTCTCTTGGAGAGTGGCGCTTAAGCCATCGATTAATTAAACTCGAATATCGCGAACGGTTACACCTTGTGGAGTAAAACTCATTTTAAAATTAGGCGTGCTGGCGGCGCGCGGGGGGTGCAAATGTGTGTTTTTGTTGTGTGTTGTGTTTCTGTGGTTTTGTGCGGGGGGGGGAAAAAATTTGTGTTTTTGTTGTGTGGTTGGGCTTCTTGTTGGGGAATAAAATGTTTCACGTGAAAAAGACTCGGGTTTGGTGAGTTGTTGTTTGTGGTTTTTATGAAAGAACACAGCGCGGTGTGTCGTCCTGGGCGGCGTGTGGTGGTTTGTGGGGGGCGCTTGGTGTGCGGCGGTTATGATAAATGGTAGTCTCCGTGTGTATCTGCTCGTCAATCCATGTGCTTCGATCAGATATCGGTAGCTCCTGCTTTACTTGGATGGAACGAATCGTAACCTTTGGATTTTTTTTTTTTTTTTGTCGTAGGACTACGTCTATGTTTTTGATACTGGGGCACACATACAAATTGCGAAAATTTGGAGCGTCACGAAAAACGGTCAGGTTTTGAACGTAATTACTAAGTAATTTCACGATCGATTTCCAAAATTACAGTAGTTTCCTAGCACAGACTTCATATTTAAGTAATGAACGTCTCCTAGGCAGCCATGAATGTTATATAAGGGGTACACCTTCGCATTTTGATTTAGTTTTTCGGCAGTCGTGGAGCTGTGCAGTGGCTGCAGGATCGAAGTTGGTAGCAGCAGGCACCCTGGAGGGTGCACTGGTGCAGAGAGGCATTGGTGCAGTTGGCTGTTGTTGCTGATGCTCCCGTCAACCCGCGGCGAGAAACATGGCTGCTGAAACCTACGAGTTAGCGGGAAAAAGCCACCTGTGACCAGGGTTGCCACATTATTTTTCGTTCCCATCTTTAATTTTTGCCTAAAAAATCTTTTTTATCTGTGTTTAGCTGCAAAAAATCTTGATAAAAATCTTTACTTCAAATTTTGTGTTGTAAAAGGAAAACAGATCAGTATACGAAAGATTCATGTTCTCGGGGGAAATCAATTGAATTCCGAAAAAAAAACTCGCTTCACTCCTGCAAAAGAATGCGGAATTAGTAAAAAGTTCGCAATGAACTTTCTTAGCAAGTGAAAAGCCAGCTTCCCATCTGACGTTTTCTTCAACAAGTTTCGAGGTCTTCTGATTCTTCCACCTCGTTGTCCTTGCAGATGGTTATCGTCCTCAGCGCACGAAAATCCTTTTCAATGGCCTGTTCCTCACCGCTTTCGAAGAAATTCGGATATTGTTCAATAATCGAGGGGAGCTCCATCAGCGAGACTTCAGCTGATTGCACATGTTCAGGAATTCCATAGCTTTTGACTGGAAGATTCGATTCGCTTTGATGATAAGAGACAATACGTAGCTTAAGAAGAAGAGAAATGGCAGCGTCATCGGGTCGTTAAGATGACAACAATAAATCTGTTGTCTCAGTTTGATTAGAACGAGAAGAACAACACGAGCCCCGAAAACCGTTCCATATTCCATTTGACAACTGTCTCCAACGATAGCCGTCTAGTGGCAGACGGATGCAGAACTGTGTCATCTGGGATTGTATGGAGCGTTTGAGGCTGCAGGACAAGTAAGTGCAGATATATCGCATCATTTGTTCCAGCTACAATGGCAGTTTCTTGCATGCGTTGCTTGCACAAAGGGCCAAAAAGTGGCAAGTTCATTTGATAATTATCAAATGAGGACAGTCACGTTTCAGCTGCTTCTTGATGGATCGGTCAAAACCCATAATTACCGAAGCTCCATCTGATCCAAAGCCCACAAACCATTTTTTTTTGTAATCGGTGCCATCGATCTGCAACTGTTTGTCAATTGCGCAAAATATGTATAGGTATTCGCACTACAAGATTATATTAAAGATAACAAAAAATCACGTACGAAATAAATATGCTTCATATAGCAGAAAAAACTATCGAGAACATTATTCGAACTTCCCAAAATTCTTCTGCATGAATGCATAAAAATACTTCTACATTAGAAGAATAGTATTTTTGTAGAAACCACTGCACGAAATTCTGCCGAAATTTATGGAACAATCTCTTGCGCAACTTTGAAACAAACACTTCTCCAATGGAATACCTGGAAAAAAATATTGTAGTAATATCTGGAGAACTATAAGTAAGAATCCTTGCAGGCATCCTAGACAAAATTTGAAAAATGATTCCGAATTTTTAAAGTTAAGAATTCAATAGATGAGATTACGGAGCTCATGCAAAAAAATCTTCTTAGATCTCTCCAACAAATCAGGATTTTCTCCAAGAATTACTGCAGGAAAAAATGTTTACTTTTTGTATAGTTCTTTCAGGTGTCCTCCAGTGATTCTTTTGAAATCACAAAACTTCACAAGATCAGGGATTCCTCCAAACATTTCATCACAAGAAAGTTTTTTGAAAAAACTGCCGATGCAATGTCAGAAGAAACTCATGAAAGAATCCCTTGAGGAATGCCTACAAACGTATGAAGAATACCTATAGAAACGCAAGAAAGAATATTTAAAGGAATGTCCGAGAATCTTGAGAAATTCTATGGAATTTTCTTCAAAAATTATCAAACATAATATAATCAAAAAATTAATGGAGAAATAATTTAGGGCACACACACAAACTGACTTTCATACTGTCATCTGTCACTGTAGTGTCAGTGTCAAATGTGTTATTTTGCTTCAAGCCTAAACATCATACTGAAAGTAGTATTTATAAAAAGTTGGATCCTAAACTATACTCATATTTTGAATTTGAGGTTTTTGAGTGGAAAGACAATTGCCAAAAATCTTAAAAATCTTGGTTTTTCTCAAAAATCTGTAATCTTCACATACAAATATCTGTATGAAAAAAATGAAAAAAATCTGTGTCAATCTAGATAAATCTGTGCATGTGGCAACCCTGCCTGTGACAACGAGACAAGAATCAATCATCCCACGTCACCTGCAGATGGCACCGGGAAGGAAGAGGAAAAGAACAAGGGAAGAAAGTTAAATCGAGAACTGTTTCTCCCCCGTAATAAATATTTGTGGGGGGGTGGTGTGGTGTTTTTTTTTTGGTGTGTTGGATGGCGGGCCCGGGGGGGGTGTGTGGCGGGGGGCGGGGGGGAAAAAAAAAAAACAAAAAAAAAAAAAATTTTTTTCGGTAAAAGAGAAAAAAGGGGGGGTAAAAAAAAAACAAAAAAAGGAAATAAAAATTGGGGGTGGGGAAACAAGATAATCCGAGGGGTGTATCGATGTTATATTGTACAAAACTAGAATTATTTAGGGTGGGCTTTTTCTTTTGTCACACCAAATTTCATCAAAGTTACGAAACATGTTCAAATATGAATGTATTTAATATAACTATGTTGCAACGAAGGTGGTGACACGAACACTATAACTAGGACAAACTTTTAACCCAAAACATGACATGTGTTTCAACGGTTATTATATTCTATATACTATAAACTATTACTTTTATATAAACTAATATATGGTGGGCTTTTCCTTTGGCCGGGTACTGTATGTCACATTCTACTGACACGGCAACTCTACTTTAAGTATAATTTAAAAATATCGACATGATTCAAGTCGATGTTGTTAATTGAATTTGTCAATGTCAAGTTTACTTGAGTTATGTATTTGTGTTAAAATCGACTCACTTTTAAGTTAAATGGAGCACGTGTAATACGTTGCATCTTTCATAAAAAAAACAATGGTTATTGCGAAAGACTCTATTTAGGCGTAAACCATTGTTTAATCAAATATGTCAGGAGCAATAAGGAGCCATGTGTTAGTTTTCTTGGAAATAAGAGAAGGAATATGATCGTAGTTATCTATTTGAACTGTAAAATGAACAGACAAAATTTATAATATCTATGCTATCGAACAGCTTCAAACAACATACAGAACAACTCCGAAAAAATTGAAACAAAGAAAATCCCCCAAAACTAACTCATCGCGGTCCATTACCTCACTTATCTGAATCTTTCAGAACACTCCGCCCCATCCAACGGGTTCATTGTGTAACGAGCGAAATCGCATATGCACACTTCACTCATCCCATGCATGGTAATCAACTGTTGTAGTCCCTATGTCTGCTGCTGCCACTTTCCCGCGACCATCAGTCACTTGAATATGCTCTCCAGTCCAAAAAACAGAAAAAGAAAAGAAGAAGCACAACAACCGCTGGAGTAAGGAAGCTTTTCAATTTACTTATTTCCCCTCTCCAAACCGCTAAGCAGCTCAGCTCAGCTCAGTCTATTCATGCTCCTCTGACCCACGTTGCTCGGGGCCCAATGTTTCAATGGAGACGCATGGCTGCCACTGCAGTCGATTCCGGCCTGACGACGTCGGTGCCATTCGGAATCCATTTAGCTGGGAACTGCTGTCTGTGGGTGCCGAGAAACAGCTAGGAAATGAAGTGCACTTCCCACTCGGTTCCGTTCCGTGGATGACGGCGGTTTCAGGTTTTTGCATGAAAATTGAAGATCTACTCTCAACTCGACTCGTCTCGTTCTCGTTCTCGTCCTGGAATCGCTGTGGTCCGCCCGAGGGAGTTGCTTGATTGAAAGCTTTTCCAACAATTTCGTACGTTTATGTGTACATGTGGGGGTGTGTGCGAGTGGATAACTGTGGGATCGCTTGCCAAATGCATATTGCACTGCATAAAGGATTCATTTCGAGTGATGGAGATGGTGGTGATGGTGGTGGTGGATGTGTGGAAAACCTGTGGGCACACTGTGGGTGTTTGCGCAGAACAAATTGTTTGATTGAATCAATCCACTGGGGATAGCTCTGGTTGGATGGCTTATAAATTGAGACGGAAGTTTATTTTAAAACCACAACCAACGGTTGATGGATAATCCGGTTAGTGGAGGAAGCTAAATACGAAAATTTGGCACTGAAATTGTGGCGCAAATTATGGCAAGTCTAAATGGGATGGAAATCATTCTGATACACACTATCTTCGGTCCCGTAGTTTCTCTGATCTACGGCATTGGTGGCATGAACTTTTCTTTGAACTGCAATTTTCCGAGAGATTTTGCTCTGAACCTTGCGGAAAGAACTTACAGAGGGGGTTCGAGATAGAGCAGATAATTAGTGCCGACTCTGGTAGATAGTGCTGCTTCTGCTGCGGTGGCGTCGAATTGCGATGTCGCAACTTTGTGAAGTTTGCTTGTGTGCGGTGGGACTTGGGGCGGATTTTATTGCATAAAAGATGTGTGGTCTTTTAGCACTGCAGCAAGAACTACGAGAAGCTCGCAAATTACTTTTCTAACCACCTCAATATACAAGACAATACACTGCACGCAAATGGAAACAAGTAGCGTGATATCAGCCAACCAATGTGGGGCAAAAGCACGATTCTCTGTACAGTTAATTTTCCCAACATGATATCCTCCTTGTTGTTTCATGCATTTCGCTTCACCCCCACAGGTCACAACTTGCGAACATGTCTAACGAGCAACTCGAGATGCAACGATGAACCAGGATGAGGTACCTGTGCCATGAAACGGTTCATCCTTTTGAAAGCACCGACAAGAAAACTGAATTTTCTAAATCATCTGATGCCTTATCTGGTATCGCTTTATCCACCTTGTGTTTGCGAGAACCTACTACAATGAACAAAAGTTTTCCGGAATCCACTCACCGTTCATTTCGAGTAAGATATATGGAGCTCTAGAGAGATTACATGAGTTTGATTATAGTTGCTCCCTATTCAATGTGGCACTTGCTAGCTAGGTGACACTTTCATCGCCTGAAAGGTGTGCGCGTTGTTTTCCGACGGAACATTGTGCAATTTGTATAAACCGAATAGATATCTGCCAGGTCACACATTCAAAGAGAAATTTAATATCCTCTTGTGTCGTTACCCACCTAGTGCTGTGAATGAGGATGAGTGTTCAATCGTGGTGAGCATCGGTGAATAATGTATGCATTAAAAAATTGACTGATTTCGGATGGTGATGAAAAAAAATCTACAAAAGATAATTCAGCAGATAATTTTCCTTAAATCCTACGTTTATTAAACCTTCTTCCAAAGTGCTTCGGCGTCCTACCGGGTAGCCTACCGGCAGTTGACCGGAACCGTAGCCATGAAAGCCGATGAAAAGATGGATGTTGTCTTGGCATTCAGTTGCTCTTCCAAAATTATTAAAATTATTGAAATATATCCTCTACTTAAGGGCATCTTCAACGGTGGTCCAAATGGTGGATGGAATTTATTTGTTTGGATCAAAAAGTAAAAACACCGCTGCACCGGTATTGTAAATTTTGTTTTATACCGGATCTATTTTGCATCATTTTAAAACTGGTATGTGTTTTGATCTATTCTTGCAGCAATTTGGAACAAGAAAAATACAGTTCCGAAACGCTACACGCTGCTTGACAATACCAATTGATGAATAAAATTTCAGTTTTTGAGCCGAAAAATTGCCGTGTTTGGTGCGGGTGATGCTGGCGCCGGACAGAAAGTGGTGTTGCTCGCCTTGGATGGTGATCATTACCTCAAGTTGCTCCCGGTTCCTGCGAATTGCTTTTCATTTAATTCCTAAATATCAAATGGTTGTCTTAGTTTTTTTACAGCGACTGCAGTTTTCGGAAAATGCTGACTAGTTTGAAATGGGAAAGCTCCCGGAATTGTGACTGTTGAGCGTTTCCAGCCTAAATGACAACTTCGAGTGTCTCCGATTTAATTGAAAATTTGTACACACGTTTAACCCACGAAAGTAAGTTGTTTCTACTGATGCAAAAAAAAATTGGACTCAAGAGTCAGTTATAAAAAGGGCGTAGGCCTTTTTAATAGCACTTCAATTAATAATGTGTAGCTCAAAAACCTTTGGTTGTACAAAAACTGTCAAGGAACAAGTTATGGCCCTATGTGTAAAAATTGTAAAAAATACACTGAAAAAAATAAATTTCGGAAAATAACATTGTAAATCAACATTAAAATTTAGATATCTCAAAACACAATTTTTTGATTTTGTTTTTAACTGTAAGAACTTAAAGTTATTACGCAATTTTAAACGAAGACTCTAGGATGAAGAAATGTCAGAAAAAAAGTTTCTTGAACATCAACTTTTGGTGTATTTCTCAAAATTTTAATATTTGCAAGAACAAACGTATTCTGATGATATAATCTAATTTTTGAAGTATTTTTAAATTTTTTAGCTGCCGCTAATGATCTTCGTAAGAGCATCCATTCTCGAGATATTTCTGATTTAATTTTATCATATTCGAATAGTATTCGAAAATACGACCTTTTCATAAATTATTTGCGTTTCTCCAGTTGCCACAAAATGTTTTTCGAAATTTTTATTAAGTTTTCTACAACTCTCTTTGTGCCAGCAAGACAATTGGATGAACGGTTCAAAAGATATGGGGTAAAATGGTTCAAACAGTATTTTTAAAATTTTCGTTTAACATATGCCTATTTTGCTTTTTATTGTATAACTTTATACATTGTGTGTAAAAACTTGAAGCTCTAACGCCTAAAGGGTGTCCACGATGAAATTGCCACACACAAAATTGATTCGCAAAATTCGAGTTTTCATCCGATTGCCATCAAATTTTCAGGGATTGAGAAATAACTATTAAACTTCATTTTACCATTTTACTCGTATTTTATTTACAGTCCATACGCAAATGCCCGCACCTTGGCCTTAATCCCGGCCATAAGATTCTGCACAACCTGTGAATCAACCGTTTTTTGCATGTAAACCCATACTTTCTTCAGTTCCTCGACTGTCTTCACTACCTTAGGTCGTTTAAGAAGGTGCTGCTTCATAATCGCCCAGTACTTCTCGATGGGGCGGAGCTCCGGAGTGTTGGGAGGGTTGAACATTTTCGGCACGAAATTGACCTTATTGTCCGCATACCACTTCAGCACGTCCTTGGAGTAGTGGCATGAGGCCAAATCCGGCCAGAAGATTGTTGGGACGTTGTGGGCCTTCAGGAGAGGAAGCAGCCGCTTCTGGAGGCACTCTTTTATGTACACCTGTCCGTTCATCGTGTCCTGGGTCACGAAAGGTGCACTCCGCTTCCCGCACGTGTAGATGGCTTGCCAAACCAGGAATTTCTTCGCAAATTTGGACATCTTCTGAGTGCGGACATGCTCCGGAACGCTGAACTTATCCTTGGCCGTGAAAAACAGGTTGCCGGGGATCTGTTTGAAGTCGGCCTTCACATATGTTTCGTCGTCCATGATGCAGCATTCAACTTTCGTCAGCATGTTGAGGTACAACTTCCTGGCACGGGTTTTGGCGGACTTGTTCTGCTTCTCGTCGCGATTAGGGGCCTTTTGTACCTTGAACGTTCGAAGCCCAGCCTTAGTTTTGGCCTTCTGGACAAAACTTCGGCTTAGGTGCAGCTTCTTAGCCACATCCCGAACGGAGGCGTTCGGATTTCGGTTGAAGGCCCCAACTACGCGGTTGTGATTTTTGGTGTTGTACGGAATACTTTTTCCTTCACTTCTGGGCTTCCGATCGGTGGTCAACCGTTCCTCGAACCGCTTAATCATTCGCGACACCGTGGAATTCGCGATTCCCAACGTTTTAGCGATGGAACGATGCGAGAGATCCTTGTTCTCGTGATGAATGCGCAAGATTTTATCACGCACGAGCTGTTCTTTCGACTCCATTTCCGCGAGTTTTGATCACAGGACTTTAAAACTTGCAGGATGTAAATAATGCACTATGAACTAAATCCACCCATGTATGTATGTATGTATGGTAGCCACCATCCCTTCATGCCCTTGGCTTGGATGCAGCTCCACTTAATAGCAAGATCAAATTGAGCCACCGATCTGAATTCACAATATCGCTGTATGAAGGGCCAAAAACGGAGGGGTGGACCCGTAAGCAGAGACACTCACGCGAAATCCACGGGAAATTAAGAATCTCCTTCCAACGATACGATCCAACAATTCGAATAACCCAATTCGCAATACTTATTAAGCTTTCTACAGGATGGCTTGTTAAGAAGGGCGCGTCACTCTCACTGAAACTGTTGGAGTAGAATTCGCAGCATCACAATCGAATCGGTAGGATAAAGAAAATGATAATGCTCGTTCCCTCCTAGACTCAGGCAGTCAATCAAACCATCGTCCAGTTTCAGCTTGAATGATACCCTGATGCTCCCTCCCAACCCAGTATTTATTATATATAATGTACATAATATGTCATAATATGCAACATATGCAGTATGTAATAGAGCAATGAAATATACTATAATATTTAATTAAAATATGCCATGGTTGGAATTCGTCATCCTGTAATTTAAATATGGATATAAATAAAATAATATGATGAAATAGTTAAAATAGTAATAATAGGCATATGATAATCATATGCAGCTTGGTGCATCTTTACAGCTCAATCAGTGGCAGATGAATATAACTCTGGAATGTGAAGGTCTTATTGCAATTAAATAAAACATAAACCATTTAATTATACCTGAATAAAAAAAAAATAAGTATATATTCATGACATATAGATAAACATAATCAGCAGAATTGAAGAGCATTTATTAATTTTAATAAAATTCAATGATTTAAATTCATAGAAAAACACCTTTAGATACAATGAAATAAAATATCTGTACTATCTGGAATCTATTTCCTTGTAACCTTGCTTCCTTGCTTCAACACATGAAATTTAATTTATTTTCATTAATCTTTTAGTAAATATTTTTAATATGATATACTAATATATATAATGATGATATGATGAAAATAATACGATGTTGTAATAGTATACACATAAAAATTAAATGCAAATATTTGTCTCTTCTGCTGTGATATTAGATGATTGAAACTCTGAAATGGCGAAAATTTCCAAAGTGATATAATGAAAGAAAGTTGATCACCGGGCAGCCAAGCAAAATAGCAAAGAAAATTTAAGCAAACAATTAGCCGAAATAAATTTCATATGATTATGATTACTGCCCAAAAATGGAAGCTTAATAAATCCACATAAAAGAAAAAAAAACAGAGAAAAAGAAAAATTAAATTTGAATTCTCCGATAACTCTTGCTTTCTACTGGGCCCATAAATAATTTTTTAATTCTGTGCAATAGAAAATGAGAGATCATAAACAATGTTTGTTTTTGAATTATTAAACTTTTTTGGAAATTTTATTTAGTAGAATTTGTCGTATGATCCTTTCTAAAAGAAAAACATTAAAAACCATCCTATCTTTTCAAATACATATCGTGGGTTAGGTGGGCTAAAACTTACGACGATGCATAAATGCGAACCTGAAAATAGCTTTGAAAATATTGTGAAGGGATGTTATAATATAAAATGATAGTAACAATTATATTTGTACTGTCTGCATGTCTGTAGACTGACGTCCAGCTGCAATTGTAGACGCTCTTGCATTATCATTGCCACGAAGGAAACAAAAAAAATTAAAATTATTAAACAACACTTGGGAATTCCATAGATGATCTGAAATTATACACCGTATAAAGAATACTTCCATTTTTGTGGTAGGGTAAGATTGCAGCATGCCACCTTCCTACATCGCATGGTGGGACTGCTTCCTAAGGTATAGCTGATACAGCGTTTTTTACTCAGCCGTTGGATGCCAGGACAGACGCTGTTTGAGCTGCACCTCCTTGGTGGACGGACGCTCGGAACGCACCTCCTCAATCTAGCTGAAGTCAGAAGGACAACAGTGCCCAGGCTGCACTACCAGCTAAGTACGCAACCCTTAGCTGGCGGTCTTTGTCATCTCTTGACCCGTGGAAGCATGAGGTAGGAACTTGTGAGGACCAGTGCTATGTTGCGGGGATGCACGCTCCATCCCAGTTGTCTACTCACCATTTTGCAGCCCTTGTTAAGTTGTATTATGATTAGATAAGCCCTTTATTTCAGAAATCATCAAACCGGGCTCTTCGATCACTCCAATTGCTGTCTTCAAGATATAACTAGAACAGTATGAAATTTTTTTAAACTACATTTTCTATAACATAATATCTTTCATTGAAATTTTATCTTTCGTATTTGGAATGATCTATTCTGTTTTCAGCCTTTCTTGGATTAGTTGGAGATTAATACATTTAAATATATTTTTTTCAGTTGCAATCCAGTGGATGTTAGATATATTTAGTACATACGCATATTATCTTCTCGTCTTGACTTACTGTAGCCGCTTTTCGCATGGTCATGTAATTTAATTTGTATCTCAAAATTCCATGTACATCATTCAAGTTTCAATTTTATTCAAATAGCATTTTTGTCTTCACGATATCTTAATTTATTTATGTGAGAAAAGTAAGACCTTGTAAAGAACAAGCAAAGTTTCAGATTTTGAACCATTTCAAATTTTTGTATTTTCATATATCAGCTTATAAAAGCATATGAGTTCTATTCGAATAGCAATCAATAAAAGATTCATATGAAACTTTTATTCTATGAATATATGACGCAACATTGAGACTTGTATGGTTTTAATATAAGTTATTTAAATTTTCAACAACTTTTTTGTTAGGAACAGTAGAAATTTCGCAATATTCCAGCACATTCACTAGTACAAATAAAACTAAGATAAATTTTTTAATTTAGTCCAAGCTTCAGTCATGAAATTTCCTACATTTTTTATCTTAACATTTTTTGTAAATCATCATTTATCCTAAAAATGTCCACTGTTTCTATAACAACTAATAACTGGGATTGGGAGGGTAGCCTAAGGCAGTCGAAGGATTTGTTGACTGGACAAGGGTTCGTGGAGTCGCCAGTCCCTTGTCATGTGAAGACACGCGGTTCTGGCCGTAGTCTTCCCAATGTCCTCTTTGATATCGACTAGCTCTGCTACAACGAGCCATCACGTAGGCTATTCTCTCGGGGCAACCTGCTGAGGATAGTCCTGCAGACATAGGTAATCCTTGAACTGATGGTGGGTTCTTATCACATCACATCACACCACTAAAAACAATACGCTTGTGAATACATCAAGTTTTAAGTTTTTTTAGTTTTTGTTGATTTGCTTTTGCTTTTTTAACATTTTCGACATAACTCACGATTTGTGTATAATTTAGCATGATTTTCCTAAGTATAAATGTTCTCTGAATACATTTGTATTTGTTATTTTATTCTATTTGTTTGTGTCTTTTTTTTTTTTTTTTTTTTTTTTTTTTTTTTTTTGTTTTGTTTTGTTGTGTATTTGTATTTGTATTTGTATTTGTATTTGTATTTGTATTTTTGTATTTGTATTTGTATTTGTATTTGTATTTGTATTTGTATTTGTATTTGTATTTGTATTTGTATTTGTATTTGTATTTGTATTTGTGTATTTGTATTTGTATTTGTATTTGTATTTGTGTTTGATTCATCGGACTTTTTGGTCTACATGAAATACTTAAATCTAATAAAAGTCAACGTTAAAAACGGTTCAGCAAGCGGTGACGAAATCTTAAGACGGACATGTTGAAATCAAATTCTTCGGATTCTACGTTAAACCGACGGATCATAGTGACAATGGAACTATTTGCAGCCTGATTAGTTGTTTGTAATTCTTCGTGAAGCTACGCTCTCTGTCGAAGGGGTCGGGCAGGAGCATATAGACTGATTCTCGACAGCAACTCAGGAACATCGTATTCAGAAAAAGAAGCTTGCCAACGAATACAGATTGCGCGACATTCCTTCGTTTAGCCAGAGTATCCAGCCCTAGCAGGCGACAGCGATCGGCGTAAGCAGGCAAGTTTAACGGGTCACTCCATGGAAGGTGGAGCAAAGCAAATCTTACGAATTTGCGTAAGACAGCTTCAAACCGTGCACTCCATTCAGCCTGGTAGAGGTTCCATACAGCAGATTCAAACTCAAGAATAGAGCGTACCAGCGAGCAGTAAAGAGCTTTGAAACACAGCGGATCACGAAACTCATTGGAGATTTTGAACATGAACCCAAGCTGGCGATTGGCTTTACTGATGGTACCTGAGAAGTGGCGAGTAAAGGTTAGCCTTTCGTCCAATACAACTCCGAGGTCTTTAACATGATCCTGCTGTTCTAGTTACCAGCAATAGTATAATCAAACTGGATAGCATTATTCGTTCGACCAAAACTAATTACGCAACATTTTGAGATGCTTAGAACCATCATATTTCGCACGCACCAATAACTGAATATTTCAAGAAGTTTCTGTAGTTCATAACAGTCTTCTAGGCTTCGAACAACCAGATAAATTTTAAGGTCATCTGCAAACAACAACAGAAAACCTCCATTAAGCAATATGAGGGAAACATCGTTTATAAAAAAGCGAGAACAGCAATGGTCCCAGGGTGCTTTCTTGGGGAACTCCGGAATGGTTCGAAAAATAGTGCGATGAATTGTTTCCAATACTGACAGATACTTGACGTTGCACAAGGTAAGATCGAAGCCATGTGCAGAAAGCAATGGAACTACCAATTTTCTCTAGTTTTGCAAGCAGTAAATCGTGGTTAACATTATCGAAGGCAGATTTGAGATCGGTATAAACAGCATCGACATGGAGTTTTTTACATATGTTTTCCATGCAAAACGACGTAAAACTGACAAGATTCGTTTCTACAGAGCGGCCGGGATAAAAGCCGTATTGATAGGGGCTGATGTAATTCTTGCAGGCAGCAAACAATTTGTCGTTGATCAGCGACTCAAATACTTTTGATTCCACACCGAGTGAAGTAATGCCACGGTAATTTCTTATATCACCTTTGTCTCCTTTCTTGAAAACTGGAAACATAGTAGAGCACTTCCACTGCATTTGAAATTTTGATTGCTGGAGTGATAAGTTGAATAGCAGAGAAAGTGAAGTTGCTAAAATGTCGGAGCATTTTTTCAACACTAGGTCCAGGATTAAAGGACGATTTGGTCTAGCGTATCGCTGAAAGAATCACCTGAAGCTCGACAGCAAAGATATCCATGTTAATCACATCGCTGGGTACTTCCCGCACAGCACTTTCAATATCAGCTTGAGATGGTGAATCGCTTGAAAATACACTCGAGAAGTGTTTTGCAAAAAGGCTGCATTTCTCCTCGGAAGTCCGAATGCAGGATTTCTATCGAGAAACACACATGACCAGTTTCCTTCCTCTTAGAGTTCACGAACGACCAAAACTTCTTCGGATGGCGTCAAAGATTTTCTTGTGTGCGATGTACATAATATTTGTAGCATAATTTGTTATAACGCCGATATTCATTGCTGGTGCGATTAAAATCCAATTCGGTAGAGGCTCATCGACGAATGGCAAAAGCGCGCACTCGTTTCATGTTGCGTAGAAGAGCATTAGTTCATATCAGTTTAAAATTGTAAAAAAGAAGATGTATCTCATCTATAGATCCAAAAACCTTTATCTCATCTATAGATCCAAAACCAAGAGCATTATAGCCCTGTTTGAAAAGCTTTAACTACAAAATAACATCATGCTGGAGGTATGTCGGTTCCATTTGTGAAATGAGGATATTTTGGCTTGCATTAATTGTAGTTGTGCTGGCCAAATATGGCAAAAATGGTACTTGTAACGCAAGCTCTCAATTAATAACTATCGAAAAGCATTTGGAACACGAAGTTGACGCTTAAAATAAGTTCATTGTGATAAATAATAAGCTTGAAATGCCAAAATTGATTACAGAGAAGAAGGAGATCGCATTTTCATTGGTTCATTTAAGGACAAAATGTAACTTGCCTCTCTTAATCGATCTAGTACTTTCTCCCATATCCAACTGAACCGACTTATATATTTATTTTCTTTTCTATATGTCGTTAGTGTTAAGAAGAAGTCACAAATTGTTCTGAAAATGCTGAAACTATATCAACCACTTCCATTCCTATTTTGGTCGCTATTTATTCCATGACTATATTTATGAAATTTCATTTAAAATTAGAGAAGGCTAGAAGAGTTTTAATAAAAAACACTGAATTCGATTTCTTGGATATAATTTTAAAGCATTGTGGAATGATAATATTCAAACATTTTTGTTTTAATTGTGAAGCATTACTAGAAAATCATGGATAATTGACTTAGATCTGCATGGTACAATGTCGAATAGTTGCCTACTGAAAATAAACTAGAAATTGTTCATAAGCGTGCGTCAGCTTCTTTCATATTCCACAATAGCCTTTTCATTTATACACAAGAGGTTAAAAATATGACCACTTATTTCTATGTTTAGAATAATTCTACGTCCGACCATTGTAACCTTCGGTACTTTAGTATGATGAAGTGAACCTTGAGAGATAAGCATCAGCTGAACAGGCGTGGGTTTGCTTCCAAATGGTTGTTAATGCGATAGGAAGTCAGTCCCAATAAAACTGCAATATAAATGTTTCGTGACCATATTCAGTATGTTTTATTTTTACCAGCACAAGTGGGCACAACATTTTATAAAAATAAAACGATTTGCATACTTTATTGCATGACTTTATCCGGCGTGGCAGGTTTTTCCGCCCCTTCCAAAAGGTCAGGCCTATACAGCAGGAAGAATGCGTGAGTGCACAGACTTTTCCACTAGCATACAGGTAGTTGTGATTGAAGTGTAGTTTCGATTGCGAGGTTTTGCATACAACATACAGTGCGTTCAGTCACCACGTTTCCGTCGCCCCATGGCAGTTGAGATCATTATCGAAGCAAATTTAATTTAGCATTATATATTGACCATTCTGATTGCAGAAAAGAACTTCCAACCTGTTACAATGAGAGTTTCCAATTTCCTTGCGAAACCTTTGAAACATTCATCATCATCTTCGTCCAAAGGGGGTTAAACCAGTGACAAATCCTGACATGGGAGGAGGTGCAAATCATCATGAACCTATTCGGTCGAAATGATTGTGGCATTAATAGCTAAAACACACAAACGCTCAAAGGCCGGATTGGTTTGCCACATAGCCACACATCGTGTTTCTGCTTGCCACTGGTGCGCTTATACCTGGGGTGCCAAACAAATGAAAAGTGCAATTTCATTTGAATTTATTAGCTGACATGTCACCACAACAAAAGTGCGGTGACGGTTGCAGTGCTGGTGGTGAGGAAAATGGGAAAAACTGCAACTGCGAGCGATGGCAATACATGTGTTTGCCAAGCTCGCCGGTTCATACGAGAGGGAAATGAGGTAACCGTGTTCGAATCGGATTACTTGTATTAGCGATGTTTCTAAAAAATGGGCTTAAATTTTCAAGTTAGAATTGCTGGAATAATGAATCTCACAATCACGTCCAAATGCTGCGGGTGGTAGTGGAAAATGTGATCTCTTTCTCTCTGTGGTATTGAATTTAGCTAGCGAAACAGAAAACAAACTAGAATTGAGGTGCATGAGTTGAGCATTTTTCACTGGAAGAGAAAAAGTTTGTGTCACGCAGCTCTCTAAACAGAAAATGCAATTTAATTGCCGCTATAAATTAAATTAGCATAACCGTTATGCGTTGAGAGTATGTGCGTTTTTCACTGCAAGTGTGTGACGCTGCGTGATCCAGTCAATGCTCCCTAGCGTGATACATTTCGTCTAGGTTTGTGTAGCTTTATTGAGTGTAGGAATCACATTGCATAGCGAAATCCCTAAATTTTGTTTAAAGAGGGGGTAGTCTGAAAGACAACATTTAATGAACTTCCTAATTGAGGACTGTTAAGTTAGTAAAGTGAATTGTTTATTTTCAAACACATTCATTTGTTTCAATTTTATTAATGAGATTAATAAACATGTAGAAAACTGCAAGTAGATTGGAAGATTTATTGCTTATTCCTGAAGGATTCTCGAACCTTACTCCTGATGCTTGCTATGAGGTTTTGCACAATTTTCACTGTAACTTTTCGCATAGCCGTAGACCACATTTTCTTGGAATTGTCAACGTAACTAGTTTCTCTTCCATCCATCATGAGATGCCGTTTAATAATTTCCCAGTATCTTTCAATGGGGCTTAGCTCAAGGAAGTTTGGTGGGATTTGTCATTTTTCGACAAATATGATTTTTTTCACTTTTGAAGAGTTCTAAAGTAGCAGCATAGTGAGCAGATCCATGCTCAGCCAAAACAATGGAGGAGCAGTATGCTTTAGGTTTATACGTAGAAGTCGTTTTTGGATGCACTCTTTCCTGAAATCCTAACTGCGTTGCCCGTTGTGAGATACGAAGAACTCTTCATTCCACAATAGCAAATTGCCTGTCATATCCAACACTCTTTTCCCAACTTTTTGGTTCGAATGTACTAGACGTCAACGTGTAGATGCTCGGCGCAGTATTTTAAAAATGTTGGGAGCCTGGAAGCATACAGGTGTCCAATTTAAAGTACGTTGTCGTAATCAAAATGTCGTTCATCATAATGCAACGGTTTTGCTCTTTCAGAAAAAGGTTGTACAACCTCCTTGACCGTTCTTGGGGGGTCATTCTTTTGATATTTTCTGAGCATTATTTTTTGTTGGTGCTTTTTGTTTCTTATTATTTCTGATATTGTTACGCTTCATGATATTTTGCACAGTTCCGATACGAATTCTAAGTTTTTTTTTTTTTGAAAGAATACTATTTCTTTGACTTCAAAAGATGCACCACTGGCAACTCTTTTTTCGGTTCATTGGAGAACAAGTTTAAGCTTACTTCTTCAGAATTTTGAACACAGTAGACTTCAAACACTATTTGTGCACAATTAATCTGCGTATTGACAGCTTGATGTAACCCATTTTTATGCAATTTGTATCTTTTTTGACAGTTATCAGGTGTGTTACCAATAAGAGCATTAAAGTTACACACTGATATAAAATTCATATTTTTTCATAATGTTTCTACTGTAACCCAATAACAAACAAGTTTCCACTTTATTTAATGAACAGTTTTTAAAATTCCCCGGATAAAAACGTTTGTAGTTGATCAGTGTTGGTTAGTCCAAAGCCGATAGAAACTTTGATGACTGTATCTGAAAACCTTGCGATTCATTTGTTCGAATTTAGGAATTATTTGAGTTGAAACTTTTTTAGAAATTTTGAACATAGATAACAAAGTATGAGGACCAGCCACATTGCTGAATTTAAGAGAGAGAATAGCGTAGCTCTAAGAAAATAGTAGTCATCGATGATTGGGCTTGAAGTTATCATTGTACTTGACAAAGATAAAATCGGTCAAGTAACCCATAGCAGCCTATCGGATATCCCTTCAGTGCTGATATCAGTTGATTGGCTCAAGAGCCCCGGCTTAAATTGGCGCGTTCCCTTCGTATGGTGGGAAATTTTTGTCTAGCCACAAAAACCTTCTCATCAACTGTAGGAAAAAGAAATAAACGAAAAATCAGTTGGGCTGTGTTCAAGACCCAACCGCAGGGTTGAAATAGGCTACGTTAAATCGGTTGATGCATTACTATGTTCAAAATGTAAAGTAATTCAATCCTCGTAGCATAAAATTGGATTTCAGGTGCTGTTCTAATAGGACGTTGGATTGGCATAAGTAAGTAAGTATGTTTATTGACACTTTTTCCACAAAAAACTTAAAACATCAGCCATTCGCTGAAGAATGTTGCAGAGCGAATGAGAGTTATTGCTTTGTCTGGTATGTCAAAAATAAAGTACACAAAGCACCGCCTTGGTATTGGGTGATACAATTATTGTGCTTCATACTATTTTTTTTTACCACTCTTGAAAGTGCAAATGAACAAATTTATTTAGCTATGACAGCTCATAAAACAGCTACACAGAAACAAAAGCGTTCCCGAAAATGTAAACGGGCCGTGAGCTAGTTCACGTATTCAGGATTTATACCTTTAAATGTGATTTGGTTCATGATTGCGTGATTCAGTTCACGGTGTATTTTTACTTGTTCTCGAATTCATGACTGCAGTTAACGTATTTGGGCACGGATATTTTTCCGTGTATGAGTGTTTACCTAATTATCGCCAGTACTATAAATGCTGTTTTATTTTCCGAGCCGTGCTTGCAATTGACACATGGTTAATGCTCAGACAGACGCTTAAGAAACAACAGCATTTATCGATAACTTTGTGTAAATTATCAAATCTAAATACGATAGGAATATATTGCTTACCAGCACAGCGTAGTTCACTAAGTCCAGATGCCTACTGATTTGGTGAAGCTGCGGAATCTACTCGCATATCAAAATATCATACCGACGTTCGCAATACACCACCCGGTATTGACTCTATGTTTTGACGTGCAATAAGATGCCACATGGCAGCCCTGAGATGGGCGCCTCACCTTAAAGCTAAAACAAAGCTGACAGATAAACTGACGTGATGATGGCCTCTAGTTGCTTTTTTTTTTATCAATTGACGGTAATGGAATTTGTCACAGGCTGAAATTCAAGCTTGAATGGCTGTGGTTTAAGGTTATGCGACGAATTGAGGAAAGTTTGAAACTATGTTTTAGCCACCGCTAGACCAACTGACGGAAATATGCTACGGTTAGATGAGATAACGGGGAATTTCAACCAAACGAACTCTTTAGCTGGTAAAATCGAGCTGATCGTCCTGAAAAGGGCTTTAATGGGGAGCTGGAACTCAAGCCTTTTTCTTAGTCTTCTGTGGAAGCAATTTATTCAGTTCCTCGTGGTTGCACCTTTATAACTGGCTTCAGTTTTAAGCCTACTTAGCCACCGATGGTCACCAACTGGCTCACACTGGCTAGCAGTTAAGTCATCACTACGTCGTTGCGCCTTACCAGCTGGCTGCATACTGATATGCAACGGTGAGTTTGAAAAATTTCAATCAAACAAACTTTTTTCCTTGGAAAATCGAATTGGGTGGCATGAAAAGGACGGATTTTGGATGGAGAGTATAGTTATTAGTAAAAACTTGCCCTTCCACTACGCTCCACAAGTCAATGATGTGCTAAAAGTTCTGTTCGTGCTACTGTTCGTGCTTTTTATTTTGCTCCTCAGCGCGTTCTTACCGGTTGTCTACAAATCCACCACTGGCTCCAATAGCCATCGTCATCACCGCTTGAAGAGTAATAAACTATTGGAGCTGGTGGTAGGCGCTAGGAAAATACTATGCGATAAGTGAAATTAGTATGCAAAAATTTCTGATGAGGCATTATCTTACATAAGTGTTAAATCAAAGTTTAAATTATTAAATGACAAGCTGACCCGGCAGACGTTGTCCTACTTACAATTAAACTACTTATTGGAAAATTGGAGAAGGCATTAGCCCGAATCGCAATCTTATGGTCGTTAGATGGCATTCAATCTAGAGCAGTCTTGAACACTTTAATCAATCTATTGTTCTTATGAAGCATCGCATGCAATTGTTGTACAATGTCCCACTTCGTGGTGGAATAATGTTGCTGAGCGAATGTCCCATGAAATATGATCTGCGTCCGTCGGTGGCAACAATGAACCCGCTTTTTGGTAAATTTGACCTGTAACGAAGACGGTTTCACAATTTCACAATTTACTAATTTTCAAACTCTGTAAGGTTCAACGCCCAATAAAACTTTTTAATATTATTATGTGCGTTGCGACAAACAAAGTCATTTGAAAACAACCATTATAACTCTGGATGTTCTGCAGAAATTTTTTAGAACCACTTCCTGATCCAGACACCAATGAGCGCATAGGCTCTGGTGTTTCATTTGAGATTTTCAATGTATTAAATTGAAAACAAACTACACTCATTGATCCAATGGCGACTGATACAGTGACGGACAATACAATAAGACCAAAGCCTGATTTTCATACAAAATGGTCATGTTAGGGGGCTTGCCTTTCATTTTCTCGAGAACCAATTGAGCTGAAATTTCGGCTGTGGTCCAGAAGTAGCCTGAATTTTCATCTGCATTAAATCCATCATTTTTCCTTCACCACTTTAAAAGTTGCAAAAACCGCATACGACAAAACAATAAGAACACTTTTTGATTTCTATAAAGGATGCTCGAATTTGAGGATCTGAATTTTGATTATTGATGCACGGGTCATTTTAATATCAGTATAAAGGGTGATACGGTCAAAATTTGGTCAAGGGAAAACGCGTGTAAATCGGTGAAATCGTTTATTTAAAAAATCAAATTAAATTTCTTTTTCAAGTTCAATTAGTATAAAATTCAGGAAAAATATTCAGTTAGGCTTCCGCTTTTCCAAATCCGAATTGCCGGGCCTTACGCTTGACCCCTGCCATCAGATTTTGTACAGCCACCTTGTCCACCTTCTTCGCCGCAGAAAGCCAGTTTGCCTTGAACTGCTGCTCGTCCTTAGCAGTTTTTTTGGTCTTCTTTAGGTTCCGCTTGACAATAGCCCAGTATTTCTCAATTGGGCGGAGCTCTGGCGTGTTGGGAGGGTTCTTGTCCTTGGGAACCACCTGCACGTTGTTGGCGGCGTACCACTCCATGGCCTTTTTACCGTAATGGCAAGATGCCAAATCCGGCCAAAACAGTACGGAACAACCGTGTTTCTTCAGGAAAGGCAGCAGACGTTTATTCAAACACTCTTTCACGTAAATTTCTTGGTTGACAGTCCCGGAAGCTATGAAAATGCTGCTTTTCAAGCCGCAGGTACAGATGGCTTGCCAAACCAGATATTTCTTTGCGAACTTTGACAGTTTCGTGTGCTTGAAAATATCTGCTACCTTTCCCCTTCCTTTTGCCGTATAAAACTCCTGTCCCGGAAGCTGCTTGTAGTCGGCTTTGACGTAGGTTTCGTCGTCCATTACCACGCAGTCAAACTTCGTCAGCATCGTCGTGTACAGCCTCCGGGATCGCGCTTTGGCCGTCGTATTTTGTTTATCATCGCGATTTGGAGTCACTACCTTCTTGTAAGTCGATAGTCCGGCTCGTTTTTTGGCTCGATGCACGGTTGTAGACGATACACCCAGCTTATTTGCGGCATCTCGGAGAGATAGGTTAGGGTTTCGCTTGAAACTACCGGCAACTCTCTTTGTCGTCTCAGCGGCTTCCGGTTTTCGATTTCCCCTCGATCCAGACTTCCTGGCTGTCGACAAACGTTCCCCAAACACTTTAATTACATTTGTAACGGTTGATTTGGCAACTTTTAGCGATTTTGCCAACTTTGCGTGCGAGTAGCTCGGATTTTCGCGATGCGCGAGCAAAATTTTGATACGCTGCTCTTCTTGCTTGGACGGCATTTTGACAACTGAAGAGTGAATTCCAAAATCAAAATAGGAGCAACATTCTACACACACACACCTTCAAAATGAGGGGTGTTCAGGTTTTTTAAATGCAAAATTGAAAGAAATACGTCAAGTTGATATTGACCAAATTTTGACCGTATCGCCCTTTATTAACATTACTATAGATTGTAATTCACACTCATCAACATTGCCTAAACTATGGATATCAAAAGGAGGTCCTTTTGTTTGGTTGTAGGTGGTGTCTGTAGTTTCTGAAGTCGTGATTGAAAAATTATGAATTTATTAAAGATGAGAATTCAGTTTATTTCTAGGCTATTGCCAAAATTTCAGTTCAATTACTTCACGGGAAAGTGAAAGACAAGCCTCCAAACATGACTATTGAGTATGAAAATCGAGCTTTGGACTAATTGTATTGTCCGTCACTGTACATCCGCATTGTAATCAACCAAAGGGTCGTATTGAAATGCAGCACGTTAAAGATTGTGTGGAATGTAGGCTTGCATTCGTAGTCAATTTTGGGCACGATTGTCACCAGATCTTTGAGATACTTCCCGATTACGCTTCTTTCTTACTCGATCGCTTATATTTTGAGCTGCTCTTTCTTCTTCACTCAACATCATTTGAGCCCGTGCCATCCGTTGTCGATCCAATTAAGTTTGAGTTGCACGCTGATCGACGCTTTGTCTCATTCGAGAATTTGCTGAGCTAGCAGCCGTGCCGCTGCCACGACCGATATTATTCCGTCCTAGTTGAAGGCATTATACAACAATACTAATTGAAATTAACTGAAATTGCAACATCATTAGTTTTTTTTTTAATTTCTAGTAATATCGTCGTTTTTACCTTCTTGGTGCACTATCAATCACACGGCGAACGATACTAATGTAAGCAAAAACGTAATTACACACCTGTTAGTTCAACACAGAAGACATAAACTAATACTCTCACTTTCCGTTGACCTTCACTCCAATTATTTGCATCTCGCTAAGAGGGGATATCAATACAAACGTTCTAGTTTATACTTGCATCTACACGTTATAAATACACTGAGGTTACTTTTTGCACAGGAATGAGTGCGATGTAAACAAACTACTTAAAAAAAACGAGTAAATCCCTGAATCCGCGTAAAAACTTGTGATTTACGAAAACCTTGTAAGAAGCGATAAAAGTTATGTTATAGACACGTTTCTGATCAAATAGGCGAACAGTATCAACTCACGTGAATTCCGAAAACTGCGATTTTTTTTCCGAAAACCGCGTTGAATGCCGAAAATCCCGTAAAAAATTACGAAATAAGCGACTCCAGTATATTATCATTTTTCGCATAGCTTTTCAAAAGGTCCTAAGTAACAATCAGTGATTCAGTTCTCTCTTGTTCTTGTTTTTTTTTGTTAATTACGACGCCATTATAATAGTTTCTCCTTACAAATCGAAAGATAGTTTGGCTGTTTAGCATATTATGATATTCCAATACAAAATCACAATTTAGTTTTTATGATTTTTTTCATTTTCCAGTAAATTTTTGAATTTGTTTTTCTGTTGGGAACCAAGAGGAACCCAACAAAAAAGAAATCAAGTAAATCCATCGTGTCGTTCGTGAGTCATGCTGTCACGAACGGACAGCATTTCATTTTTATATATGCAGATAATATTCGGTTACCGAACTTAAAGTGGCAAAATTTTTCATTTGATTGAAGCAAACATCTTGAAAATCTATCGAGAAATAACTGAGTCATTAGCGATCAAATTATTTAATTTTTTCGTGACAGTTGCAAATTTAAAAATTTTCATTCGGCGTGTACCCTGGCCGTAAACCGTACCCCTTATATATTGCTCATTTCTGCAGATGATACCTCCTTTACTAGGATTTGAAATCTGTGATAGGAAAATACATTCATATTGTAAATAAGATCAGCATAATGAAATTTTAAAACATCACCTCTTATTGGCGCTGTTTTAAATTGTTTACAAAAGTTGAAGAATATTTTTTTATGATTGAAAAAAATACGCAGCAAAATTTTCATCCGATTGATGTAGTCATCATCAAAATTTATCAAGGATTTATGCAGTAAATGTCGTTTAATTGGTTTCAATATTTCGGGACTATTGCTATTTTCAAAGTATCATTTGACACCCTACGCTTGCGTAAGACGTATTCCTGGTCAAAAAGGATATTTTCGAGATTTAATCATCCCTGAAAGCTGTAATACCACTGTCAAGTTAAACACAGCTTCAGTTGCGCTGTTTCAGAATCGTCAGGCTTTTTGGCTTATTTGCACCTTGCACTCGCAACCATAAGTAAACATTTGCATGTTGTGTATTTACAAATACAGAATTTTCAAAGATGATATAAATCGCTCATTCTAAATTATTACTAGTATTAAAAGTGACTGTAGAGGTCCTATGGTTATTATTTCCGAGATTGTAACATGTATGACAATTTCATAAATATCACTTATCAGCAAGTTCCACTTGAGGTCTTTTCACATCAAAAATTTTTAAGTCGAGAATTTTAAGACTGGATTCAGACACTAGCTGATAAAGCAAATCCATAGAAAAGAGATATACGATCTCTATGAGAATTTCATTGTTATTGGTGGTCTTTCCCCTTATCCAAACATATCGGTCCCGCATTTTTTTAATGTGTCATTAGGGTGACCATTCCTGCGTAAGAGTGGTCCAAAAAATTGATTTTTTTGAAAAGTGCATTTTTTCTTAAATTCATAACTTTTGGATAACTGTGCCAATTTATACCATTGAATACGCAAATGAAAGGTAATTAAGTTAAAGTTTTTGGAAAAATATAAAAATACACCTGAATTGCAATATTAATTCTAAAAACATCGATGAAAACCAAGGTTTTCATTGTCTCGGGACCAAAGAGCTTCCTCGTGTTTTTTCTTGAAAGTGTAGACTTTTTACATTACAGTTGGTGTGTATTTTAGTTTCTGAGTTTCAATTTTTCAAAAAAATCTTTGTTTTTAGTTATTGCTGACTGTCTTTCCATGCGTTTCCGTTTAAGGGATGGTCTATAAATCACGAGTTCTCATATTACAGACCCTCCTCCTTCGTAGTTGATTGTCCATATTTTTTATTTACAAGGAGCATGTGCTCTGATCAACCTCTCCTCCTCTGTCCCTTCCAAAAGGACACCATGGCTTATGGACGGTCTATAATGTTTATGCTCAACTGATTTATCTTTCAATTGAATTACTCTACGTTTTTTGTGACTGCAGAATTATACCTAACCTGGTGTTGAAGAATTTAATCCAACTGTTTAACGCGTTCTGCGATTGTCGTACGGCCTCAAATGGTACGTGCATTTTTGGTTTTGAGGAATTATAACTAACTCGGTATGGATTTTTATTGATACAATTTACGAAAGTATATAAAAAGAAACATATGATGAAAACTATCAGTTATGAACTGATTATTTATCAAGCTTAAGCATTGCAGACTGTCCATAAACCACGTTGTCCTGTTGAAAAAAGGAGGTGGAGGGAGTAAACCAGAACACATGCTCCATATAAATTAAAAAGAAGAAAAAAAACCACGAACAAAAAACCAAAATTAAGGGAGGAATGTAGAATAGATGAACATAGAATTTTGTAAAAAAAAATGTAGCTCAATAACTAAAAGACATACATCGCCAATTTTATTGTTTGTTATGTGAACAAGTATAAGCTTTCAAGAAAAAAATCAAAATCTTATTCAGAATGCCTTGTTTTTGCTTATTGTAGGAGGATATTTATCGAATCAAGAACTCACGTTTTTGGCTGACCATTTATGTTATATTATCTTTTTTTTTTTTGAAAAAGACCGTGCGTTTCGTAGTTGCTACTCCGTTACTGATCAAAACTAGTGTAATTGCACAGAGAACCACATAGATGGAGCTTGGGAGTAGCTTTACATCTTCAATGTACAAGTTCACTAGTTGATTCTATTTATAGATCAGTACCGGCGCCGGCCACGTCCTCCCAGTCTTCGGGGAGGGGGTAAGGATGATTAGTTTGCCAATCATTGGTTAGAAGACCGTGTTTACCTCTGCGTCTCCACAATTGTTAAGGGAAGGATAGTTTTTGTGTTAATGAGGCAGGTTATTTTTAGATCATGGTTTTACTGTGGTAAGTGATGCGATCAATGAAACCGTAGTAGACTGCTTTTTATGTTAAATCTAGTGGTGATAGAAAGTGGCAAGTGACAAAGGGAAAAGAAGGGGGCGAGCCTGGGATTGAATTCCCGACCATCTGCTCAGTAAGCAGAACGGGTATCCACTGAGCTACCCAGCCACGTCCAACCATTTGTGTCATATTATAGGATGAATTTACTAGTTTCAGGATCATAAATATGTCGCTTACCAAGAACACGTTGAAGTAAATAAGAATGGGGTTTCTATTGAATTTTTTAGGACTGTTTTTAGTGTACTATTTTAATGCCTTACTGCAGTAGAGTGGAGCACTGCTTTGGCGGTAGACCCTTTTCCTTCGGCCGTCGCTGTTGGTCGGTCTTATTTTGACCGGGTGGCTTGTTTGCTTTTACGCGCATGATACTATATTGCGCATTTGATTCGTTTCTTCCTCATCAGTGGTCAACTAGAGAATTATCGTCTCAGAGTCTAATAATTGTATCTCTACATGGATTTGACATTCCTGATGGACAACATTCGAATACAGCCAATCGTTAGAAGAGCAGAATAAATGATGGACAGTGTGAGCTTTTTAGTGGAATACCTGTAACTAGAAAATGAGAAGAATGATTAGTAATTTCCATCTAATTCCAACTAACTTTATTGCTTATCTTGACAGATACGCGTATTTCGTCTACAATGTGCAGACTTCTTCAGTGTCGTGTACTAATACATGTATTTGTTGTACTAATACGAGTATTAGTACACGACACTGAAGAAGTCTGCACATTGTAGACGAGATACGCGTATCTGTCAAGATAAGCAATGAAGGTAGTTGGAATTAAATGGAAATTACTAATCATTATTCTTATTTTCTAGAGCAGAATAGTTATATGACTTTAATTATTTATAATGACTTTATTAAAATATATAATGATAGAGTTCATCATTTAGTGCCGAATACAAGGAGCTGTAACCATATTTGCGGTAGGTTTTTTATTTCTGCTACGAAAATATATGTTTTGCTAAACAGAATCTCATCTGACTCATGCAATTTAGGACGCTATTTTGCTTGTCACTTTAAACGTAGCTATTTTATCTTATTTTACTTCTCTGTACATGATTCATATTTCTTGTTATGCCATTGATCATTTTAACGCAGTCTCCTTTCCTTATTCTTATTAAGTAAAAAGCTCCCGTATCAAATAACATGCACTCTATATACATAATTATTCCTTCATATATTCTATACTTGATGTTTATTACATGAACCTTATTATAATTCATTGATTTAAAACCTTTCAATACGGGGATGGGATGCATCAGGGCATCATTGAAGTTGCAATTGGACAATGAAGTGGACAGCCAACCAGAGTCTTGGGGGGGATGTGTTTATCATTTATGAATGTTACATTCCACTCCAACAGTTGTCATCACCTTTCTCAAACAAACCATCTAGTGGAAAGCTTAACTGAATTGCATATTTTGTTATTCGTTTTATCGGATCATACTGCTGGAAGGAGATCCTCTTATTCCCGTAGTTGCCGCGTTAGTGTCTCTGCTTACGGGCCTGCCCAACCCTTTTTGGCCCTTCACACAGAAGTATGTTGAATTTAGAACGATAGCAAAGCATGATCTCTCTGTTAAGTGGAACCGCATGCAGGGCAAGGCCCACGCTAGGATGGTGGCTTCCTACATACATACATACAAGTCTAAGCTTTCAAGAAAACATATAAAAAACTCTTTGTTCCCGAAACCATGAAAACCATGAAAAATAAACATAATAGATGTTTTCAGAATGAATATTGAAATTCAGGTGTATCTTTTTCGAAAACGTTTACTTTATTAGCTTTAATTTGCGTAATTATTTATTTAAATGGGCTTGATGGTTCACAAGTTATGGCTTTTCTAGAAAAATGCATTTAAAAAAAAAATCAATTTCATGCATCACCCAAACGCAGAAATGTTCATCCCAATAAAAAAAAAAATACGTGTCAAATATCTTTCGATAAGGAACGAATCTACCAATATCTCTTTTCTATGGTATTGCTGTATAATTATTAAAAAAACGATCATACTGAATTCGCACAGTGCCATCTTGAACCTTGCAACTATGCAACGCATTATAGGGAAGGTGTGTGATATAAAAAAAAAAACAAGAATCAGCAAAGACCAGCAAAATGCAGAGCAAACCATACACAAGACTATCACAATCCCTGATTGATTTGAACCTTACAAACTCTGTTGTACACCAAAAAATTACATATTACAATATTGATCAAAAAGTGACCGAAATACATCCAAGCAGGACCTAAAGTAATGCTTGTTGGAAGGGGGAGGGGGTCAGTCCCCCCAACTAGGGCGTAGTATTAGCTTACAAGTACCTCTTACGTCAGAGTAACGAGTTCGTATTTCACCCCAGATATGGGCCGGGATCTGAGGGAGGTAGCTCATCGAATCTGTGTTATAGGCACCAGGTGGTTACACACCGATTGCCTGTCGATCTTATAAATTTGGAAGACGTCTGTATTGAATTATCTCAAATTATAATATTCCACCCACTATATCACAAAACATTGCGATTGGTTGAGCGGATTGGAGATAATGAAATCCTTGGATATAGGGCCAAGTCTCCTCCGGTTGGTACTGCACAAATGAGCTTGAAAATCAATACAAGCATAATGTTGACAAAAGGCACGAAATGCTTCTAGAGACGCTAATGTCACAAAATCCTTCAATCGTAATTCAAGGTGTAGATTGCTTTTTAGGACGTTTAACTTGATTAATGCAAATATCAGTTCCATTCGTAAAATACTTAGTTGAATGTATTTGTACAAATTGATAGTTTTCGAAAAACAAAGAGCCTGTGCAGGGCATTTGCTGTGAAAGGTTATGTCGATGTTTTGTTCCGCACTATATTGGTATCGGGCAAATAATGTTTTCTATTTTTTCAATCGGTTCAGATCGGAAATCGGTGCTAATATTTAAATATTTCACTAGACAGCTTATTGTTTACCATAACAAACCCTGCTGTCACCCAATCCTGTTATCCAACATCCCAGTGATTTCTCGTGGAAGTGCAGATGTGTTCTCGGCATCCAATATAGCGAGTATCACGTCAACATTCTCCTACCCTTTCGTTATTTGACTTGCATTCGGGCGGAACCGGCGCCGGTATTAGCTTAGTTTGGGATCACCAGTTATTTACACATTAAGGATGTTTGTTAGTCTCAAGCATTATCTGTTGGTTTTCTGAGTAACTACAGCTGATCTGGCAACCCGGTCTTTCCTGTGGTTGGACATACCACAGTTGCTGGAAGTTCATAAGTTGAGTCTATTGTGAACTTATTTTAGCAATGGCTATGCCAGATCATTAATTGTATTTGATCATAACAACAAGATTTTTTTTTCAATTCTGAGAGCATGGAAAAAAATAATTAAGAACTGGACCGTAAACTTTTCTAATCTGATTTTTCACATGATTGTAATTCGCTTCGAAGAAGTATTCCTTCGGAGGAATTTGCTAAGTACACTCTAATGAACTTTTAATTAATCAATCATTCTTCGCAGCTACGAAAGGAAAGAGGTAACGTGCATTTATTCCCGATAATAAAGAAGCTTGTTGGAAAATTTCTGATTAATTTTCTCTCTCGTTAGTGCCCCTGTAGCACCAATTTAAAAGTACAAACTTAAACACATTTGGAATAGCTAAAGGTAGCAGCTTAGCCGTCTAACTGATCGACCATAAAGCCGTTTGAGCATTTCTTTCTTTTTCTCAATGCATTCAGCATCATCAACGAGCCATCAAATACACGCACTTTTTTCCCCTCCCCAAAGCATTCATCCGGCTGGCCTTCCACGTTCCATACAAGTCAGGGATTAACATCGCCACATCGCCACATCGCCAGCACCGACAATCGACATGGGCATTCTACTCGGTGTGGCGTGAAAATGATTCGCACCTATCGGTTTTCAGCGAGTGGGTTGCAGATGAAGACCAGACGGTTCGTCATTATCATTGCCAAGACGATCATCGCCAACGGTGCACTCCGGTTCATACTATCTAGTGTACAGATGAAGGTGATTTAGTTCGGATTGCTGGTCCGGCCGAGCGTGTTCTTTGAATTTCTGATGCTGGGTTGTTTTGTTACCTACTTGACCGTTACAATCAGCGATCAGAGATGCGAGATGATGTAAATATTTCAGCGCGCCACTTCAGAAGGGTGGCCTGGGGGACTGGGAGGATCGTATAGCTGGCTTGGTGCGAGAGTGATATTCAGCTTAATTAATTAGGATGCCCTTGGATGGGTTATAGTTTAAGCGGATTATTTATAGAGATTGTTGACCTGGAAAAGGTGTTTTTCAGAAGCTCTCTTTGAAACTGGACAGGCGCGATAAAAATAAGTTTTAATTTGACGCATAGGTGCTAACTGCCGAATTAGTAATATGCTAATGATATGAACGGCATGATCTTCGCAAAATAGACACAAATTGGTTTTGGCATTTTTTTTTTCTACGACTAGAACATTCAAACAACGATTCACATCAGCTAATTAAATGAAGTTAACAAGTCTCAGAAAGCAACTTTGTACAGCACAGCGTTGCAACTCACGGACCCTACCCGCGCTGGACAATTGAAAGTTGGCGCCATTGGCAAGACGATCGAAGACAATGCGTTTCCACACTTTAGAAAATCTCTGCCCTGTGTTTGCCAGTCTATCTCTCCATCTCTGTACATTGGCAACCATTATCGCAAAGTATTGGTTGTTAAATTAAACACAAAAACACGACGAATAAACTTCAGTGCCCGGAGTGTTTTGCTGCTCTTCGTACTGTTTAGAGTTCGAATTACGAAAAACCGAAACTTCTCCTCGCCATTGTCGTCGCTGTCGTCGGAAAAGAAGGAGAACTACCCTCGGCACAGCAGTTCAGAAGCCGCGTCCCGTCCGAGACTGTGGGATTGAAACATTATGGCACTAATAGACTTTGTGGTACTTTGTTTTTATTTTATTATCTCGCTTTTGCTACTTCTTGAACTTTTTTTTTTCTTCTCTTCTCCAAGTTTGATTTTATGAACTACATTTCGTCGAAGTTCAATGATTCTCTCTTCCCTGGCTTGGGTGCTGCTGCTGGTGGCAGAGGACTCAAAGCAAGACAAGTCAGTGCAGTGCATTAGCTGTATGGCTCCATGTCGACTGTCTGTCGTTGCTCGTTGCGTTTGCCTTGCCTTTCCGAAGGGCCAGGGCATTATTTCGGGAAAGTTTTTATTTTAATTGAATTTCACGGAAGCGATTGAAAGTACCGTTTGTACAAAAGGGTGTTACGAGGGCAATAATCGTTTTCAGGGTGAATCATTGGCTGTGAACGAGTGCAGCTTCCAGGAAGACAGACGGTGGGGATGCAATTTCATGGAATCACTTTTACGATTATGTTCAGCTGATTGCAACAAGAGAGCTTCCAAAGTTGAGTGATTTGATTTAGGTTATGTTGAAAGGAGAACGGTAATAATCTGGCAAAACCACTCTCTTGTCGTTATTCGGAGGTTGAAAACAAATGACTCGCCACGATCTACTTCCTCAATAAGATTTGCTGGCAGCAAATCAAGGCATAACTCATTACACAACCTTTAGCCTGCTCATTATGCTTCATACACCACAAATTGGAGCAGTCAATTTGTCCCACCTCAAAATTACCTGCAACCGCTCGAATCAGCCAACTACCGATTACAAAAGTTCTCGAAGCCCTCCAACCTCCACCGAACCAATCTATTTAGAACGTAAGTTGGACGCCCTTGGTTGTGAATCGAATCAACTAGGCGGGTGCGGGTGGTTAGTCGGCCGGTTGCGGTGTTATTGGACCTTTGGTTTCTAATTTACATATTTGTAAAATGAAAATGAAAATTGGACTTAAGCCTAGGCAAAAGTGCAAACATCGCCACCGCCACTTCTAGGTGGGCTGCCTCTATTTTGCTCGGCGATGATGGTTTGTATGCGGTCACTGATTGTGGAGGATAAATTAGCATCAGATTATGGTGCAGTGTGGTGCGCGAGTAGAATATTCACCGTGTTTCCTCGCCAACAGCAGCAGCAGCAGTAGCACAGAGGTCCATGTTGCGTTGTTGGCACCTATTCCGGTGAGGGGGTTTACTCCATGCGCCATGGTGGACCAAGGAAAAAATAACGATAATTACGATTTTCACAAACTGTTGCAACCCAGAAGCGCCACCAATTGTAAGTACACAGGTAGTTGTATGTGGTGCGGTGTGGACAATGTGCGCAACCGGTAAAGTATACTTCCCAACGTAGGCCCAGGGAAATCGCTTTAATTATATGTGACTTGCGTGATTGGATTTCATAATTTAATTGAAGTCTGATGGAAAATTGTCCACGCGAAGAGTCTGGCAACAGTTCGAGGGTCAGAGCGCGGAAAGATTGCACGTTTCGCGATCGGTGACGTGTAGAGCACGGGGACAAAGGCGTCTTTAAACAATATTCAAGAAAGCTGGCCTATGATTGGATTATCACGATGAGCGAATCATGTATCTACAACTTAACAGCGCACACTGGAGTGGCTTTATATAGAAGCTGGAAAAAAATTATAATTTGTTGAAATAGGAAAAGGTGCTCTAATATAAGTGTATGGATCTAGGATTCGGCCTATGCTTAAAATTCGAATTAATGATTTATACATTATTTTAACCCTGAAAATCAAAAAATACAGTTGTATTGTCTCACTGACATATCAAAATGAAGAAAAATTAAGGACAGGCAATTTTTAACGATAGGCCGAATACTGAAATTTGCAGACCATAATCCGTACAGCATTGCAATCCATACTTCTGGCTACATATGCTCTATTTGAACTAACAAAGTGATATGAACACAAAATCATATACAGCAATTATATAGGAAAAAGATATACGATCGCTCAGAATTTCATAATAACTTGCAGTTTTGGTCTCTATCCAAAGCTATTAGATCCATATTCTTTTATTTTGTCATTAGGGTTACCAATTCAGCGTTTAAGTGGTCCTTAAAATTGAATGCCATACGGGCTCTTATTTTTACCAGATCCTTCAGTCTTTGTTTTGGAAGGATTAGCGTTGATTGTTTTTTTTATATTGTATTATTAGACTATTATATAACATATAACTAAATGTATTATTCTGTAAATTTTAAATTTCATTCTCATATACAGTTAGTGAGATAAGGCGTTAAAAACTTGGCAAATTATTGCCAGATTTTCGGTTCAAATGCCAAAAGTCCACACACAGGCAAAAGTGATGTGATGTGATAAGAACCCACCATCAGTGCAAGGATTACCTATGGCTGCAGGACTATCCTCAGCAGGTTTCCCCGAGAGAATAGCCTACGTGATGGCTTGTTGTAGCAGGGCTAGTTGATCTCAATGAGGACCTTCGGAAGACCGTGTCTTCAGGTGACATGGGACTGGCGACTCCACGAACCCTTGTCCAGTCAACAAATCCTTCAACTACCTTAGGCTACCAACCCCCCCCCCCCCCCCCCACCACAATCCCATTTATATAGTTGTTATAGGAACAGTGGAAATTTTTAGCATAAATGATGATTTATAAAAAAATTATTTACAAATTGTACGAAATTTCACGGCTACAATTCATTTTCATTTGAAATAGTGAATGTACAGATATATTGCCAATTTCTACTGTTCCTAGTGAAATAATTGTTTAAAATTTAAATAATTTGCCATAAAAGCATACCAGTCTCTATGTTGTATCATATATTCAAAGAATAAAACTTTTAAATGCATCTTTCACTGCTTGTTATTCGTATCGTATGTTCAAATGGTACTCATATGCTTTTATTGGCTGAACCAATTTGAAAAGGATCAAATACTGAAATACATATACTGTGCTCGTTCTTTACAAGGTTTTACTTTTCTTACATAAAAAATAAAATATCATAAAATATAAAAATGCTATTTATACAAATTTCAAACTAGAATGATGTGCATGGAATTTAAGATAAAAATTAAATTACTTGACCATGTAAAAGCGGCTACAGTAAGTCAATACGAGAACAAAGTATAAGTGTGTACAAAATATATCAGACATTCACTGGATTGTTACTGAAAAATAAAAATATGTATAAACATCCTACATGTCTTGGAAAAGCTGAAAACAGAATAAATCATTCCAAGTACCAATGATAAAACTTAAATAATAAATATTATTTTAAAAGACATGTTGTTATAAAAAAATGTCCTTATACTGTTCTAGTAACATTTCAAAGATAGCAGTTGGAGTGATTGAAGATCCCGGATTGATGGTTTCTGAAATAAATGGCTTATCTTAACATAATACCACTTATCAAAATATTCTAAAATATAATCATATACTGCCTATAAGCGCATGCCAGTTTTTTATGAATATAGTAGATGAAGTTCAGAAGAATAATTTTAAAGTAAATGTTTTGCTGAAATGCTGAAAAAAAATTGAGCCTTTGGTGCTTGTCATGATGCTCCAGGCTTTAAAATGAATGGTTAAGGAACGCAAAGACGCTTCCAAAGCGTGCTGAAATTATTAATTAAATAAGCATAGAAAATAATATTGTATGATTTACAGAAAAGTCCACAAACAGGCAAAAGGAGCATAAACTTTATTCTCTAGCATCTATGCTCCCACCGATAAAATAAAAATGATCACATTATTTTACTCTATGTGCAAGCTTTTGGTACGGGAGGTAAAATCGAAGTCGAAGAGCGATTTCAGACACTCTTTTTGGAATCGCTATATTTCTTGGAGTTCTCTCTGCGGCACATGCTACGCAGTTGGCCTGGCCGATGACAAGAAAAATGATGCATCAAGAAGTCATTTTCCAGGATCCTGTCCATAATTGACTGCGTTGGTGTGAGATTAGATTAGATTATATTAGAAATGCGTTTTTTTTTCAAAAATTCCTTACTTTTGAATTGAACAACTAAATACCCTAATAAGAGACAATTAAATGATTTTTTTTGATAAGATATAAAAATATACCTTGATTGCAACATTCATTATGAAAAAATGGGTTTTTCATGGATTTCAAGGGCTCGGGACCAAAGAGATCCCACGTTTTTTATATTTTGTTTCTTACCATACCATACCAGACCTTTTTACAAAAAAAATCCAAAAACTTACCATCTTTGTATTTGGTACCTGGCATCAAAAACTTTTAATAAATAACTGCAGAATTGCATTTAGAACACTAAGTTGAGAGCAAGCAAGAAGCTAATTGCGAAGGAAATAAGCTTGAAACGCTAAAATAGAAGATTCCAAGATTGATTTACACATTTTTTCCACCATTCGATTGAAACATCCACTACGTGTCACTTACAATTCTAAAAGCTATTTATTTAAAAAGACATTACCGGGAAACAATAAAAAATTGCATTTTTAAAAACATGCTTACAATACATGCTGCAACTTTGAAGTTTATAAAAAAAGTTCTGTAAATGAACGTTCAAAAGACATTTTAAAATTATTGAATCACGAACCACACGTCTTTTGATGCGTACCAATTTACTTAGTCAGTCTTTAGATAGCACCATTTGTGCCATAAACAGTAAATTTTCTTTTACTTGTTAATGGTATTATCGCTGTTTGCAAAAGGTTAACGGCGAATTCTTTTACCACCAGTGTATGTGTTTTTTTGGGGCTTGTTTTTTTTTGCGGAAAATGTTCACCCTCTTTTTTTCTTTTATAATGATGTGGTGGGGGGGAAAAACCCTCTTGTCTGTGCCTTTTTGTTTTTTTTTTTTTTTAAAATCTTCTCCTTTATTGGACACCAAAACAGGGAAAAAAAACCCCCCCGGGGGGCCCCTTGTTGTTTGGGTCGCTGCGAAAGATGTTCTTTTCTTTCTTGTAAGGTGTGTATTGAAAATAAGCTATCCACAAACTTTCTTTCAAATTTGGTTGAAAACCGATAATTTAATCATACAAAAAAATGATCCTTTATTGTACGAGGTTAAACTTGAACATAATGAAGACCGGATGAAATTTAAGTTATTCCTTCACGAATTTTCGAACTTTGGATCGAATGCTCTTCATCAAGTTCTGGACAAGTGTTGCATCGCATTTTTTGGACGCTTGAGCCCAAATTTTTTTGAACTCCTGCATGTTTCCAGCTGCCTTACCAGTCTTTTTGAAGACCCTCTTCACGATTGCCCAGTAACGTTCGATGGGTCGAAGCTGAGGGCATTTTGGTGGATTGATATTTTTCTCAACGAAATCTATACCCTTTTCCGCAAGCCAATTGAGAGTGGTGTTGGCATAGTGAGCCGACGCTAAATCCGACCAAAACAGTGGAGGTGTACTATGCTTCTTATATGAAGGCAACAATCTCTTCTGGAGACACTCAGATGGATAGATTTCCGCATTTATAGTTCCGGTAGTGTAAAAAATGGTTGACTTCAAACCACAGGAACATATTGCTTGCCATACCAGTACCTTTCGGCCGATTTTCTCCACTTGAATCGACCTGTCCACATCGCTCACATCCTCCCCAACGACGGCAGTAAAGTATTGTGGACCTAGAAGGGTTTTTGAGTCCTCTTTTACATAGGTCTCATCGTCCATCAAAACGCATGCATCCTGACGCTGCAAAAGACGCGAATACAATTTCCGGGCCCTTGTTGCTGCTCGCTTCTTCTGTTATTCACTTTGTTTCGAGATTTTCTGCTTCTTGTAGGTCTTCAGGTGGTTTCGCCTCTTGATACGCTGGATCATTCCGACACTCGTTCCTGCTTTTTTGGCCAAATCACGTATTGACATTGATTTGTTCTTCATGATTAGAGATACCACTTTCTGCTCCAGTTTCGGGTTGGAAGAACCGGGTTTTCTGCCTCTTCCTGGTAGCTCATCCAAAGAATAGTGTTCCCCAAACTTATTAATGATGGTTTTAACACTCGCATGATGAATTCCAAACCGCTTCGCCAATTTTCGCATAGTAATACCCTTCTCACTTAGCCATGTGTCCAGAACCTTAATTTTCACTTCCTTTTCAATACGCGACATTTTGAAAACGCAGAATTTGAACCGCACAAACAAGTAAACAAAAGAAAGCTGACAGTCAAACGCACAGCATGCAGTATTCAGAGCATAAAAAACCATCACAAATACATGCGTACAACGCAAATGTATGTGGATAGCTTATATTCGATACACTCCATAATTATGCGATTGGTAGGCAAAGCATGTATCCAATTGAAGATGCACTTGTCAAAATCACATTTTTTTTCGAAACTTTACTCATGGAGCAGTGGGATGTGTTGTCAAATGCTCCCTCAATATCCAGAAACGTTGCAAGAGAGATTTCGTATGGACTTCTCTATTTTCAAAAACACATATAAAGAGCTGTTTCTGTTTATTTTCCAGCTTTGTAGGAAAACTGGGATTTGTTCAATGGTCTACTGATCACCTTTGATGATTTGTTGTGAAGATCAATGATTTCCTCCATCACTTTTAGAATAGCCGGCGTCGGTGGTGTAGTGGTAAGCGTGACTGCTACTTGGCACCCCAGTAGGGTCTGGGTTCAATCCCAGTCGACGTCGGTGGTTTTTCTGAGGCGAAAAAAATCTGGTCACGTCTTCCTTCGGAAGGGAAGTAAAGCCGTTGGTCCCGGTTCATATTCATGAGTCGTTAGGTAGGGTCCAGGTGGTGGAGTCGTCTTCCTGGCGTCGGTGATTGTCACCATGTGAGGAAATAAGCCGACGTAAAATAAAGATTAAAAAAAAAAAAATTTTTTAAAAATTAGATGTTAGATTAATTGATTGTTTTTCTTTGGGGTTCACGTTTTGTTACGTTTTTCTTCCTTGGGGAAAAAAAAGACCCGGATTCTTCCCATTTTTTATTCCCGGGGTTTGGGGGGGAGAAAAAATTCGTTGAATTTGTGTGGGGGAAATCAAGTAATAAAAGGAAAGGGGGGGGGGGGGGGGGGGGGGGGGGGGGTTGGGGGGGGGGGGGAAAAAAGGACCCCATGCCCAGTGGGTTTTTGGGAAGGTTTTAAAGACCGGGGAACGATAGATTGAAGCTGAAAATGTACAAGAAGCAGAAGCAGCCGAAGAGGAGTCCCACGCAAGCAACCAGCGTGGAACCACGGGCGCGGAAACTGTATGACGCAGTTTTCGCCAAGAACAGGTACTGCATCATGATGGACGACGAAACTTAACGATTGCATAAAAAATGGACTTTTTTCGGATGGTGTTAACAAAAAGCCAAGACAGATAATTGCTTTTGATACATTTTCCATGGTAGGTAATTATTCAAGCTTACTTGGAAAAAAATTCTACGTCCTTGCGAGTGGCCCCCCGGCAGTTAACCGTAACATTCGCCATGGCGGAAGAAAACATGCGTGTTGGCATGTTTTTGAGTTCTTTCTTCGTTTTATTTATCAATTCCTCCTCAGTTTCGCGACAAAATTGTTGGAGTAAATCTTACGCTTCAGATTGACCCAGAAACGACGCAGCTGGGGGACGATGGGCGGGTTTGCCGACTTGTGTAGCACATCGATATTCAGCCGCTCCATCTCCTCCAACGATCGCTTTGAGTAGTGGGCCGACGCCAGATCCGGCCAGAGCTCCGCGTCTTTGCCCTTGTGGTATTTCTTGAGGAACGACGCAACTTCCGGCGGGCATTTCGTACTATAAATTTCCCCGTTCACGCACGCAGCGATGCAGCCACTTTTCCCTTGGTCTTCCTCTTCAGCATCCTTTGGAGCTTCTTGTCGCTCAGGGTCGTCGGCCGTCCGGAACCGTGCTTTCTTTCGATGCTCTGATTGTTGTCTAATAGTGCCAAGATGTTGTAGATGCCAGAACGGGCGTATCTGGCGTCCACAGAGTGCCGCACGATGTCCGTTTTCGACGCGGTGGGGTGCCGTTCTTTGAACGCGCACACTTCTGAACGGAGTTGCTTCACTGTTTTTTGCCTTCACGGTTAGAGTTCGAATGATAGAGCTGTCAAATTTTGTCTGCTGACTCATGGGTTACTATGATTGATGCTGCATGGACAGTTTCGTCGGTGCGGGTAACGGTAAACCCTTGAAAAATCGACTATTTGTTTACAATTTTTTTTAATGCAAGCGTTATTCAAAGTTGAACAAGATGGACACCTCTGGCTGAAAAAATACCTGTTGCCGCTGATTTGTCAATATGACAATCCTGTAATATTCTGGCTCGACCTTGCTTTGTGTCATTACGCTAAGTTGACCATGGACTGGTTCAAATAGTAGAACGTGATAATTGTACCTTAGCACATGAATCCTCCAAATTGCCCTGAATTTCATCCCATCGAACAATTTTGGGCTCTGATCAAGAGGCATCTTCGTAAACATGTTCAGTCAGCTGATACAGTGGAAAAATTCAAAAGAGATTGAACAAGAGTGAAACCTTAAATCAGAACTTAATGAAGAACTTTCGAGGAAAAGTTCGAGAGCTTGCTTATACATGAAAATTTCATCAAAAAATCTTTCATGAACTTTTGATAAATAATGTTGAGAAACCATATGTAAGAATATGGTTTCCCATCATCATCATCATCATCATCATCATCATCATAACAGTTGACATACATAAAAATACAAATGTTTTTTTTTTTAACGAACTGGAGGTGTGCCCTCTCTTTATCTTCGTCTCTTATTGAGTAGATTGAGCTGCAGGGAAGTCCTTTATTTTATCAGACGTCATTTTGATTGAGCCTGGAAAGTGTGTATCCATCATGATACTTAGTGATTCTTGGGAATTAATTGTGAACAGTCCATTTTTGTTTTTGTTTGAGCTGCCAAGTCCATTAGTGTGATTTTTTGAAAGGGCTTTGTGAAGTCTGGCTTCAAAACGAAAACTTTCATCTTGCTTACAGAAAAGCTTCCAATCCCTTCTTTTAGATTTACAAATTTCCCCGCTATATTCTGTTTGTCTTTTTTTTTGTATTCAGTCCAATTAGAAGTAGCATTGGCTTTGTTGAAAACTTTTCTAGGTTATTTTCTAAGTATTCAAAGCTTTTTGTTTCACCAAGATGCATCCTTACTTGAAATTTTCGGCATCAGTACATAGCTTTCTTCAAAAGCCGCTGTAATATTAGTAATGAGTGTTGACGGAGCTATTTCAAGTTGCTCAGTGGAAGGAATGCTATTCACCTGCATGAAATGACCATTCAAAAGTTCTGAACGATAAGTATCCCAATTTGCATCCTCTAATTGTTATGTTTGTATTCTTACTGCGTGTAGTAACGATTATGATGTAGAAGGAGATGTTTCGCTCATCACCATGAGGCACCATATATTTCATTCTAGCAAACATTACTGTCCACTCTTGGTGCCTCATGGTGATGAGCGAAACATATCCGTCTACATCATATCCCAATTTGTTTCTCTTAGATCTTTAAATTTTTAATATGTTTATGATCAGATTATGATGGTTCATTTGACACATCTACCATTTTTTTTCTCTATAATTTGACAATTGAATGTATCAATTTTTCAATGTTTACCGTGAACCAGCTAAAACCTTTGTGGGGGTATGTGGCGGGACCATCATCATCAAAAATCGAACTATATTGCATGCCGCTCCGTTTTTTTTTGCACTTGCAACGTTTACCCCAGTATTGAAAACACAGACATAGTCCTACGTAAAAAAAGAGACACATATCATCATTATCGTAATTATTAAGACTCCTTCACCCTTAACGAAGTAAGTTTATATGATCTTTCTGTGTGTAGCCTGGAAGAAGCATTGGCAATTTTTTGTAACGCACTGTAAAGGATCAAGTAGAGCAGAAGAGCAGAAGCTTTCTGTGGTCTGTGAAGAAGCTAAACAATGTTTTACTATGTTGCAACTATGTTCAATATACTCAATCTCGATCATACGGCCAATAGTCATTTGAGTTTGTTCATCAGACTGATACCGCCTAGAACTGTCCTGCACACATCACCGTTTGTAGCGTTTCAGCTCGAAATGTAAATGAATGGGTATGGCTTTGAAAAATGTATCCTTTCCGAAGTGAATCTGCAAGTGGGACATAATTGACTGAGTGAAAGCTGAAATTTTCCTTGCTGTGAGTAGCACAAAACACTACCCATCGTACCTTCCCCATATGGATGGTGTTGTGATGGCCATAGAGCACTGTGTACCTATAATTGTCGATGGAATGTTCAAATGGTCCTATCTACCCTTAATCATCGCCTTCGTTCAGAACATCAAACACAATAGGGAATGTTTTTACAGCTGATAGGACATTTTACAATGTCCGGCTAGATTTGTAGTTAGTTAGTAGGGAGACCTTCTGCTAGTGTGAATAGCTTCTACTCTGAGTATGATATGAAGCAAAGCTTTGAAGCAGCCGTGTCGGGTCGTTGTGTTGTACGACAGAGTCAGAGAGGAGAGAGTGAGAAAAGCCGCAAAAGAAAAAAAAATGTAGCCGGTACATGTGTTGCACAATAATTATTCATTGACATTGCACAATAAATCTAAAATGTAACTGTAATTTAAATTTATCGGTCGCCGGTTAGAGTCAAAAGGTGTAGCTACTACCACGGTTACTGATTGCTCCCTGCAAAAGTGAAGCAGAGGGGGTGAATGTGGTGGCATTTGTGGCCACCGCCTCCGTCGGCGTCTGTTCTTACCCAATCTCGGTAGAAGTTTGTGTTGGGAAACTTTGCTCGAAGGACTTGTAAGAACTGTTGGTTTGTGAACTTTCGACTGCAACGCAACCAACAACAACTTGATGTAGAAATCTAAAGAAACTTGTTGGATGATTGTTTAACAGTGGTACTGTAAGTCGTTAACCAATATTGGTTTTCAATGGTACGATTCAAAACTTCGATTCCAGGACTAGAACAAATACAAAGTAATTAAGGGTTGTCGAATTGTTGCAAAATTTATTTCTCATGCAGTTCGAGATAGCATGATCGATGTGTTCAGTTAGTAAATTCAATAAACTTACACATCGCATTAAAAAAAAAAATCCTTCTTCATCCTGCTGATAGTTAGTAGCACCTCTTCTCATCTACATAAGTAGATCCAGCTGCTCTACCGTCGTCATCGCGGTGAGTGTGTAAAATATTACAGAAATGACCATTCATCCATTTCACTCAAAATGACACCCATCGGATTGTCACAGAGCACAAGAAAGAGGGAGAACCTGTCGACGAGCCAGTGTCCTTGCAAAAAAAAAGCATATCCAGCAAAGCATCGACTCGATAATGCTCCACATGCTGGAAATGTGTCTTCTCCATTATGCAAATTCGGCTTCGAAAGATAAACGTAACCATCGCCATCGTCGTCATAGTCGTCGTTGCCGGTACGGCGGCGATCAAGCGAAAAAATCATCGAGGGCAGCTTCCGAATGTGAATGGTTTGCTCCTTGGGTCCTCAGGGCAGGAGAACAGCATCAGGCAGCGCTTCGTATTGCATATATCATATGGCATATATCGTCGACGGTTCTCCATCACTACATCTCTCCAGCCACACTTGAATTCGGTTCATAGATATTCCATCGAAACGTAGCCAAGCGCATGGGAGACAAACTATACGGAGGCAAAAAAAAAACGCAACCATCGAGCAGCTGATGCTTTTGCTGCCTGATGATGTACATAAATAATGCATTACTTATGCATGCACAAACAGACAAAATACGTATAAATCATCCTGAAAAGATTCTGCTCCTTTTTCACTCAGTCAGTGTGTCTGTGTGTGCTCCTACGTGGTTGATTATGCCTCGCCAATGTTGGCAGCTTTTAGTGCCAGATCGTGACCAAGTTCTTCTCGCATCGTTTCGCTTTCAGTTCAAATCCCACCGGTCGGTGTGGCGGCACCAGAGGCCCCTTATGTGGACCATAATCATTTCTTTTGGCGAGTGAATACAATAAAGGGTGCACGTGAATTCTGTTCGCGGGTGTAGGAGGTGTGGATTTTGATCGAAACTCGATGAATCGTGATATCCTGGATTTCGGAGAGCAAACATAAGATAGGGTTTTGTTTAGAACACGCTGCCAAGTGTGCGTAAAATATGAAAGGCCTTGTATGTTCACGGCACTATTTAACTTGGAAAAAGACATTACTAGAAGATAGTCTTATTTGTTGTTGCATTGTGCTCTAATAGTAGTTCATGCAACGAAAAGAAGATTTTTCAACACGAGTGTTATAATTATACAACGAGGCTTACCGAGTTGCATAGTGACGAAGACTGCTGAAAAAGTCGACGTTTTGCAACGAAAAAAAAATTCTATTGGGTACCAATTCAAACACAATTATTGCGACCAGAACGCTGATAACGTATCCCAGCTATTGGAGCCTTCACCGTGTTCTTTACACTTTCATGATCACTGCATATAGTCGTCCACATGTACTGGCAAAATTTTCTGAGTCCAGGTTGGTTTTTCAATATGACTGTCCCCAATTCCCATGACAACACAGAGCTGAGCATGAGCATGATTGACCGAGGTTATTTCCAAATCAGCTGTTATTACACAGAGAACCAACAGATGATGCTTGGGACTAGCATATATCCTCAATGTGTTAAAATTGGTGATCCAAAACCAAGGCAATACCGGCGCTGGCCTCGCCCGAATTCAAGACAAATAACGAAAGGGTAGGAATGTTTTGAGGTGGTACTCTCTTTGAAGGAAGCCGTTCCACGAGATATCACTGGGATGTTTGATACAATAGTTGGGTTTGCAGCGGGATCCGCTTTCGTATTCAGATAGATAAGAAGGGAGACGATTCTCCTTCCTGGGTCGGTCAGTCATTGGAAGAAGGACGTTCGGAATTCGAGAATTTCTTAGAAGGTTCAGATGACATTAATTTTCACCTGTGCTTTTTGGTTCGTGTCACATGACATTTGAGTTGCTGGCCTTCTGAATAACAAAGTACCAAGCTGCCATTTTGTTCCTGCAGCACTGTAAAAGGTTTGTTACTTAATCTACTGTCACCTTTAGCTCGAAATGAGCGTTCCACGATAACTATTTGTATCACCCGGTTTCACTTTACTCACCTTGGCACCGTGCTGGAGAATGTCCCGTTCTTTTGAAAGCAGTTTGTCATTGCGATCTCTAGCATCCAGTATCTGATTGTAATGTCTGGACTTCTCGCTTGTTCAGAAATGGAAACCCATGTCTGATCTTGCGGCCCACAGTGATCGGAAAAGCCTTTATGATGATAATTTTGAATTTTCAAACTTTACCGCCAAGGCGGCGCTGTTGCCAACTTTTGAACGAAACACAGTAGAAAAATGATGTAAATAGCTCTCCATTCGACCATGATAGAGCTATTTTTCTGCTTTAAATCAGGGTGTCTCTAAAAATATTGTTTTTTTTTATTATAACTTTTTTCTCATTTTGAGGAAAAGTGATTTTGGGACAAAACGTAGAAAACGTTATAGCGCATATTTTTGCTTAAAACGTTTTTCAATACAGCTTATCATTCAAAAGATATGGGTAATTTTAACTAAAAACATGCGTTTTTTCTCTACGACCTTTTGAATGTTTTGGCGAGAATTGGCCAAAAAATCATCAAATTATTTTTTTAATGGGTATCAAGAAACAAATTTCTATATAAATGAGTCCGGGTACTCCTGGGGCACACGAGCGGGGACTGCTTAAAATCGAACCGGTTTTTCGTTCAAATTACCCCTAACTTTTGAACAATAAAATATAACCAAACACTTATTTCAACAAAAACATGTATCACATTCTTCTCTAAACTTTGTCTGAAGATTATTTTATCCTATCAATTGAAACTTAAAAGTTAGAATGAAAAAACTGATTTATAGGGACACCCTAATCTACACCAGTAAAATAGCTCCGAACTAAAGCAGTGCACAGGCGCTGGATGGTCCAGTCGTGAATGAGCTTGTTTCTTGATACCCATTAAAAGAATAATTTAATGATTTTCTGGCCAATTCTCGCCTAAACAATCAAAAGGACGAAAGAAAAAGAGCATGTTTTTAGTTAAAATTACCCATAACTTTTGAATGATAAGCTGTATTGAAAATTTTTGTTGAGCAGAAATGTGCGCTATAACGTTTTCTATATTTTGTTTGAAAATCACTTTTCCTCAAAATGAGAAACAAAAACGTTATAAAAAAAACTCATTTTTCAGAGACATCCTGATTTAAAGCAGAAAAATAGCCCTATCATGGTCGAATGAGGAGCTAGAAAAATGGTGTCTTGAGCAAAACTGCTAAAAATTATATTTTCTACAAACTTGCCTTTGATATCACTCTTCTATTGTGTTTCGTTCAAAAGTAAGCAACAGCGCCGTCCTAGCGGTAAAGTTTGAAACTACGAACTTATCATCAAAAGATGGACAACTTGTTTAGGTACAACTTTGTAAAAGACACCATGATTCGGAAACATAACCTTTAGGAATTGTTAATTTCGCCGTGAAAAAAGGCTTTTCCGATCACTGTGCAGCCGGTCATAATTCTTCTGGGGGCACTTTAGCAATGCTGTGAACTCCGCATTATATGACTAAACTGCAGCTTGCAGATCTTTTTGATAGCTTGCTCCTGTAACTTTCATAAAGCCTCCTATCAACCGTAAGCTAGGGTTAGAATGGAGTCGAGAATACGCCAGGGCGCTGGAAGCATATATAGTATGATCCTCGCCGTTGAATGGCGTAAATTATCAAACCTCATAGCCTTTGAAACCCCCTCCCAGTCATAAGCGATATCTAACACTGCTTTCGTGAGGCCAAACTTCGTTGATTTTATGGTGTAGTCTATTGTTTTTTTATTCGTTTATTTATACAGGCTAAATCAAATCAACTTTACAGAGCCAAGTTTTCATATTTTTATACATTAGTTATCTTAAAACTAAAGTTAGAGGGATAGAATCGATTACTCGCGGCCGTCTCGAGGTTAATAGGAATAACAATTTTACGGATGGGAAGATGGGTGGGAATTTGAAGTATGGTTTACATAACACATTTATTTTAAATTCTTAATTGTCATAACTTATAACTATACTACTTTTGGTTTTCTTTTGACATGAAAATTTTTGAGAAAGAAAAAAAAAAACACACAAACGCAGAAAAAAAAGGAAATATAGTAAAAAACAGGTTAAACTAACTACAATCTAAGGCTAATGTTAGTTCTAAACACATAAATGAGTTTCATAAACTCCAGATCACGTACAGCCAAAATATCTCGAGCCGGTACATTGGGTTGTTTAACTCGAGCCCGAAGGAAATCATAAAGATCAGATCAGACTCCACGATGCTCAACAAATGACCAAATACTGTGATCTGCGTCCTAGTAACATTGTCCACATTCACAGAGATTGCTGTCGCTCAGCCCAACACGGTATAAATGAGCGTTCAAAGAATAATGATTGGACATGAGGCGAAACATCACACGAATGAAGTCTCGACCCACATCCATCCCCCCAAACCAAGATTTCTTCGACACCTTTGGGATGATAGAATGTTGCCATCGCCCCAGATCTCCTTTACTCCATTTATACTGCCAGCTGATGAGTGACTGTTGACAAAAAATAGTAAAAAAAATCATTAAAGGCGATTTGTCGATCATAAATATCGCCTTCCATAGTGCCCACCTTTGCAAGCGAGCCCGCTCTCTCATTGCCCAGAATTGAACAATGAGAAGGGACCCATACAAAGGTGATGATAAAATAACGCAGAGATAAAGCACTTAGAAGCTCCTGTATTTTCATGAAAAAATACGAGAAGTGCTTTACCTGCCTCCAGGAGCAAATAGCCTCTATAGAACTGAGACTATCCGTGAAAATGAAATACTGATCCGGTGTTAGTGAGGCAACAATTTCAAGCGTAAGGTGTATTGCCGCTAATTCAGTGACATATACGAAACAAGCAGCTTGAAGTTTACGATTGGCGCTATGAATTTCATTAGATATACCAAAGCCTGTTGACTCCTCTATCAATTATCCGTCAGTGAAGAACAATTTAGTTGAATCAATTTGGCCAAACTTTGCAATAAAAATCAGAGGAGCAATCAAAGGAAGATAATTCTCTGGGAGACCATGAAGCTCCTGCTTCATGGGTTAATCAAAAAGAATCGAACTGCCAAAGTCGGAGAAGCAAACACGATTGGAAATGTTCGGGGAAGGGCACAAAGTCATGAAGCGAGTTTGAGGATTCAACTCGAGAAGCTTCTCAAAGTTTTCGATTACCTGGGGGTTCATAACTTCACACCTGGTGATGAGCCCGAAAGATAACTCTGTAAACTGATCCGAGAGTGGCAACATGCCAGCAAACACTTCAAGACTCATGGTGTGAGCCGAGTGCATGCAACCTAACGCGATACGAAGGCACCGATACTGATTACGTTCCAGTTTTATGATGTGCGACTGAGCAGCCGACTGAAAACAAAAACTACCGTATTCAATTACCGACAAAATCGATGTCCGGTACAACGTTAGAACATCTTGTGGATGCGCTTCCCCACCAGGTCCCGGTAATTGTTCGAAGAAAGTTGATCCTTTGCTGGCATTTTCGCTTCAGATACTCAATGTGCGATCTCCAGGTGCACTTTGAATAGAACCAGGACCCAAGATATTCAAAGGACATAGAATGAGTTATCGGTGTACCCCAAATTTGAAGCTTCCGTTGTGCAGGCTTATGCTTCTTAGAAAAAACTACCAACTCAGTTTTCTCCGTAGAGAATTCGATACCTAGCTCGAGAGCCCAAGTAGACTCATTGTCTAAGGTATCCTGTAAGGGTCCTTGCAGATTGACCATATTGGTTCCCGTGACAGACACTACACCGTCATCTGCAAGTTGTCTCAACGTAAAGTTCTCACTTAGACAACCGTCAATGTCTTTGACATAAAAATTATACAAAAGGGGGCTTAAACATGATCCCTGGGGGAGACTCATGTAGCTAAATCGTGAAGCTGTAGAGTTTCCATGAGAGAAGCTCATATGTTTCTCTGACAGCAAATTGTACAAAAAATTATTCATTAATGGTGAAAAGCCACAAGCGTGGAGTTTATCTGAAAGAACTTCAACAGATACTGAATCAAAAGCCCCCTTGATATCCAAGAAAACAGAAGCCATTTGCTCTTTTTTAGCAAAAGCTAACTGAATATCTGTGGAAAGCAACGCGAGACAGTCGCCTTACCCCTACGAAAACCATATTGAGTATCTGAAAGCAGGTTATTCGTCTCAACCCATTTGTCCAGACGGAAGAGGATCTTTTTCTCCAACAACTTTCGAATACAAGATAACATCGCGATGGGTCGATAGGAGTTGTGGTAGGACGCGGGTTTACCAGGCTTTCGAATGGCAATAACTCTCATCCGTCTCCAATCAACCGGTACAATATTGAGTTCCAGAAGCTGATTAAACAAGTGCAACATGCCCCTCTTAGTGACGTCTTGAAGGTTCTTAAGCAAGTTGAACTTAATCCTATCAGCCACTGCCACAGGAAAGGAGTGCGAGAGAGAGTTCTACCATTGAAAAGGGTTGGCTGATTTCATCTATCGAATTCGTGGTTTTGCGGGGAATCAACCGTTCCGGTACCGAATCTAGACAAAGTTTTCAGGCGAACTTGATGGTCCATTACAATGCATTGGTCTGAGTACTCCTCGCTCTCGTTGTTCGTAGTTCGGTTACGCAGTCTGCGCGCCGTATTCCAAAGGGTATTCTTTGACGTTTCACACGATAGCCCGTTCACGAATTGTCGCCAGTAACCGCGTTTCTTGGCCTTGATGAGGCTCTTAAGTTCGCGTTCGAAGGTCAAGATTTGTTATAGTACGTGTGAAAGTTTTGGGAGAAATTGTGATAGAGGGGGGCTGATAAATCTATGAAAACAGCGGACGTCATATAAGAATCGTCTTTAAATGGATATGCATCAAGTCTTATCAAACTAGAAAATTCTAATTCAAATTAAAAAATTCTAATTTGATAAAACTTGATGCATATCCATTTAAAGACGATTCAAATATTACGTTATATAAATTTTTGAAGTCCTGTTTATGACAATGAAAATTCATAGGCTTTTGCTTGGTAAGGTTTAATTTTATTTATTTTTATGCATGTACATTTTCACATATTAATAATAAACATTGCTTCATATATTTAATTTATAAATCTTTCTCATACAAAGTAAATTTCTTTGGAATATTCATTGAATCGGAAGACCTTTTTGGTTAAAATTTGATTTTCTTAAATAGGTACAAAGCAATCAAATTTCTGTGTACCGGGTATTGTCTTATAACTCCTTAAGTTCTTCTGACATTTTTGCATACTGTTCAGCTGATATGAAGCAGAAATTCAGTTTTGTAATACTTTTAATTGTACGTTCATCTAAATGAATCGCAGCAAGCCGTGCTTCAAAACTGACTTGTTTTGTTTTTGCTGCGTCGTTTTCGCGAAAAAAAAAATCAAACAATAATTCGTAACTTAACTTGAAATAACAGTGAAATCATAAAATCGCAACGTACATTGTGTTAGCCGTAGTGAAAACAATCGATTTCGGTAGTATTTCCCCGCTTATTGTTTTGTTTTTGTGCTTCGCCTCCGCACCCGGAAGAAGAGTAACATCAGCTTAGTTTTGGTTATTAGTGGTAATATTCTGACACTCGGGCATAATTTATTAGTTTAGAGTTTTTTTTCGCTTTGTCGCGAGTGAATCGATGATTATTAGCAGTTTTGAAGCTTGAAATAGCGTCGCCTCATAGCGAGGATTTACATTATTGGCAGAGTGTGGGGTGAAAAAAAAAGAAGAAGACTAGTGCAATGTAGAGAACGGCCATTTGCTGGTCAGAAGCAGCCAACGAAAACAACGCGCATGGGCGGGTGTAAAGCTTGCACATAATTTTAGGTGCATTCAACACGGGCTGTACAGAGTTTTGTTATGCAGGTTGCATATCTAGCGGGCGGCTTAGCAACGTTAATTTTTGCGCATATTTAATCTCGAGTGCATGAAATTAATTTCGAATCAATGTTGAACATTTTTATTCTTACCAATGAACAAGATAGTGTGATTGAGGAGGCGAACATGGGTTGGATCTATCTGATTATAACTATATAACAATAATCTTATTTTCAAATAATACTAAATACGTGTCTGGTTTGGAAATTTAAAATTTCCAAATCGGGAAGTGTGTTGCAGTGCCCTTATCCAAATGATATAGGTAATGTTTACATGCGGTGCTTATTGTATGTGAAAGTAACCTCGGAATGGTCGCGGCTCTCCAGACTTTCTGAAATGGGTTGCTGGATCTGCAGTAGAGGTATCACTTTCTAGCTCCCGGATTAAAGCTGCTTCCAATGGTCACTTGAATGATTGTTGTAAACAGATTTCTTCCATAATTCCATTGTCGGCCGATGGGTGTAGAATTGACACACACACACACACACACACACACACACACACACACACACACACACACACACACACACACACACACACACACACACACACACACACACACACACACACACACACAAACCCACACACAAACCCACACACAAACCCACACACACACACACAAATGTTTCAACAAAATACTGAACAAACTCGTCTACAGGCTTTATAATTGTTTTCAAGTTACAACGATCAGTTTTTAGCCATCTTCCTTGCCATCCCATTCTTATTCTGATGAAGTTTTTTCTCTGTCGTCTTCTTTTGTAGAAATTTTTTTTTAACAAGGGAAAAAAAAAATTCTATAATTATGACTGAGATCCTCTAAAGAATTTTGTAAATTATTTCTTTTTGTTGATCTAATTTTGCACTATTAATCATCATTTCAACATTTTCATGAATAGTGCATACACATACACAATGTGAGCTTGTACTATCCAGAAGAATACAATTTAGGTCTGGACTGAGTGAATAAAGTAAATTAAATTTTAAGGTCTTAGCATTTTTCTTTAAACATCATGTATGCCTCTTTCAAAGACATCATTAATAAATGCTTCTGTACCTGTTCTCTCTTACCATTCCAGATTTCAGTACCACCTGTGGTATAGTAAATTTTATCACTTGAGTGATCTTAGGTTTAGAATTGAATAAAATACATTATTTCTACCCAGTATTTACCTGTAGGTAACACAACGGTTATTTTGGGCAGTAAATAATAAAAATTGTCAGAGTTAATCATTAAATGGTGTTTAAAGTTTTTGGTAATAAATAGGATCAACAACCTGATAGAATTGTATTATCACTTAGGTTTAAAAAAATTAATAATTTAAAAATAAGCCCTTTTCAAATGGCAGCCTTGATTTTTCAAATTCCGAGACACTTAAAAAAATAAAATTGTCATTATAATTAAATTTAAGTGTCTTCTGTAAGGCTGTTAGAACCAAATTATAAAACGAGTTAACGCGATACACAGTAAAAATAGAACATGAAAAAGTTATTGTTAGAAAAAAAAAATTCCTGAAAAGTGCCCATCTTGCAATGCATGGCGAACTTTTAGACAATTATATTGCCTTTATTAAGAAAATAATTCGTCAAATTCTAATATAGCAATTTTTTGCAAATTGACCTTATATTTAAAAATTTTTTTTAGCGTGTAAGAATCCATTTAACGATTTTAACAATATTTCTCTTAAAAATTCAGTGGATTTTCTAAAAGTCATCCATTCATAACTGTTTTGTAAGTTGTGTTGATTTAATAAAAAATCGATCAAAAAACTTAAGCCCTTTTCAAATGGTAGTCTAGAAATTTTTTGAAAAAAAAACATTGTATGCAAAGTTGCTTGAAAAGACATAGTCTACACACCCACAAAGTTTCATTGGATTCTGAGAGGATGCTGCCAGCCACTGGAAGGATTGGCGTGAAATTCGTCTATAGTGATCCCATTGCCCCGTTTTTTAAGCCCGGTTAAATAGCTTCCGGGTTTTCTTTCCAAGTTAAAAAAACTTCAAAAGAAAACTACCGTTGTTGCCCAGCGTATGAAATGTCATATCAAAAGTAAACACCTATTTTTGGCGGCTTCGCAAGTTTCTTCAGATTGTGTGCTATATAGTTATACGCCAGATGACTCCATTATGCTGAGTACTAAAGTCAACAGTACATACGAATAACGCACCACCGTCCATACCAGCGAACACGCCACTGATGTCAACGAACCACCGAGACGCATTGTCAGCAAGATTAGAAGTGACCGACTGAACCGTGGAGCATATTGAAGGATTAGTAGATTTAGGATTTAAATAGGCTTCGATCGCGAATCAAGCACTAAGTTGTAGTTAGATATCTAGAATAACGAGTTAGTGATTGGATGTAAATTTTTAGTCGCCAAATTATTTTATTTTGATCCTTCCTGTGCAAGAATCATTATCATATATCTATGTTTAAACTTGTCAAGTAGCGTTTTATTACAAATTTGAGTAATTCAGAATCCTTCAAGAGGCAGAAATTTGATAATTTGGATGCTTACTTTTGCCACGCCATTTATCCCGAATTTTAACATTTTGGTTGAATTTAAAATACGCTTAACACATAAGTTTGATAACAACAACTATTCGAAAAGGTTTTTTTTTGCGTATGAAATTTTATACGCTGAGTTAAATTGCAAATCAAATCTTAATCAATTCAGGCTCGATCATAGAACTCAGATTCCTACTGATTTCTCAGAATAGCTAAGCTTCAACATGAAACAGAAAGGCTTAGTCAATGTCAGATTACTTTTGTCGATAGAATGGAGTTTTTAGCGTTGAGTTGAACTGTTAAAATAAAACTGAAAGAAATCCTGGAAATGTACCTAAGCGATACAAAGCAGGATTTGCAATGCATTCATAGTGTAATGAATAAGATTACATAAAATAGCAAATAACTGGCCGCATTAGTCAATAACTGAGGCTCAAGACAATGCCTCCAGGAGTACCGCATCAAGCAAAGGTAACTTTTGTTCATGTTCTACGTGATTGATTGATCCTTAATCTAGTCAAGAGCTTAACGCTTCGCCAACTGCACCGTGATACCAACTGTGGCTGATGCTAATTAAACGGGAAGAATTATAGCTAGCCGGTACGATGGTGTGATGTGTGTTGTGTGTTCATATTATAAACGCGGAAACACGTGTGTAAAATTATTGCAGACCATACCGTGCCGAACAGGAGAATCGGATTTAAAGCTAAGCCGTTGTTCATGCGTCAGCGAACAGCACAAATTCAAACCAAGCGTTTGAAGGTTTTCGTCTTGCGCTACGGAAAATGTTCAACGAAAACAATGTCAAAGTTTACAATCACGATTCATCAACACCACCAATAGAAACGCCACAGCTTAATTAAATTTAAATCCGAGAAACATCACAAAACATATCTGATTCATTTTGCTGAACTGCTATCCCCATCCTGAGCCAGTTCTCGGAACACAAGTAGCAAACAAATAAATCTACGCCTCCGTTAGTGTAGGCCGAAAAAAAAGCCATCGACGAAGACGACACGTCATAAAACCCCTATCAAATGATGGCAATAAAAATCTACGTCCATCCTAAATTTCCACTAATTATTCAAGGAGCTTTTTCCTCAACACATAATTCAGTTGTATATCTCAACTTCATTCCATCCCAGATCAGCCACTAGACCCGAAAACTCAATAGACCTCATCCGGAAAGCACCCCACCACACAAAAAAAGGTATCACTTTTCCATCCTCCGTCCAGCTTGTCAGTGACGTAGTGGGGCAACTTTTGACACTTTCACCTTTCCCAGCTGAGGTGCCGCCGCCTCCGGTGCGGACTTTATATCGTTTCCCAGTAGTTTCCGATGGCTCCCTGGAACTGCGAACTCCATTTGTTTAACCATATGTGTGAACCATGCTTGTTGGTGCTATATCTATTTCCATCAGCTAGTGGTCTCAGCGTCATTAACTTTTATGAAACCCTATATCTTGTGGACCGATATTTCGCTTTTTCTTGTCCAAGGCTAACCTCACGATTCCCAACCGTTGTCGTCGTTTTTGCCCATGCATAGTTTAGGTTGAGATGATGCTTCGGCAGCGATTGGAATCCTCATCCAGCTATCATCATCGCAATGGTTTTAAAATGCAACGTTCGGTTCGGATCAACCTGCGCGTGAGTGGTTTTCGGTGTCTAGATGCTGCTGCGACTGAGAATGGAAAATAATAGCCACCAACCTGGTTTTGTGGATTGTTGGTTTTTACTATCTCTGCATTGCATGGCTCGGAGGTGGCAGTAGGGAATAAAAGTCACATTCGAACAAATTTGGTCGTTAAGATTAAAGCAAGCAAGAATGCCTGTCGTAAAAGGGCAGTGATGCGAGTAATGAATCTCACCTTTTAATGCAACGATCGGCGGAAGGGGGTCATTTGAGTGCAGTGTGTTGATTCGAGTGTCGGGGATGCGATTGAGTACAGAAATAAAGATTTCTGCGCCTTGCATGATTCCATCGGGGGTTATGATAAAATGAAAACGCTCGCAATGATTCATGACTATTAAACGTTGATGGGCATTGCCTGAGGAGATGAGCATTTCTACTTTGTTGGGTTTGATAAGATTTAATGGCGGTTGCAGAATGTATGGAAAGCGAATCACAGGGAAAGGTTAAAGGTTTAAACGTTAATTTTGATTTTGTCGTGTTATTCAAAAGCATGTTGATTTTGCGGGTGGAATTTAAATTTTCAAATCCTCATAAAAAAACAACTTCTTCTTATTAGTACAGACATATAGACCATAATATAAGAGATTTGGAAGGAGTTGAAGTTCTTTCTTTCCATAGCATTTCAAGCCTATTACTATCACAAGTCGCTAATTGCTTGCTCTCAACTGTTCTAAATGCACTTCCACAGTTATTAGTTTAGAGCTTTCGATTCCAGGTACCCTTTTGACATTGGTATGATTGTGTGGCAAGTAAAATCATACCCCAAGCTCAGGGAGTCGAGAAATTTTCCTTAACGAAAATTCCTTGACCTCACCGGAAATCGGACCCAGCCACCTTCAGCATGGTGTTGCTTTGTAGTTGCGCCTTTACCTACTGAGCTTAGGGAGGACTCAAAGGGAGAAGAGGTTTTAAACAATGAGTCTTGGAATTGACTACTTGATTATATAAGCTAGCTATTAACATCAACAAACTGAAATGATATTGATATTGTCACAATACAATAATGAAATTGTGAAAATGTCAATATCATTTCAGTTTGATAAGGGTCATACGAAATGATCAAGAAAAAGCGCAAACGTGTATTCGACTTTCACCGATTTGCACCAAAGTTTGGGGATTTCTTAATGATCCTTACCTTCTTTTGCCAAAATGTACGCAAATATAATGTTTGTAAAAAATTGGCTGCATGATTTGAATTTAGTAGAAGAAAATTATGAAGTCAGTAAAAATTGTTCAAAAAAAACTTTTATTTTTGGGAGGCAGTGTTGGAAAAAATACTTTTTCGGCTTTACAGACATAAAATTGCATTTTTTATCAAAAGAGTATACCTTGATTTAAAAAATTCCGATTTTATTATGTTTCTTAGACATTTCTACAAAGAAAACACTGAAAACCTCAAGGTATTCTTAGGCGTTCCCGGACGTTAATTCCATATTTATAAGTTATTTGTCCAGAACTATTATTTTACTTGGTCCTAATCTCTGCAATATGTTTCATGTGGAACATTGTCCGTGATATCAACGAAAAACATTAAATTTTTGTATGGCAATGTTGCCATATATGATTTTTTTACTAAATTTTTTTTTGCGTGTAACATACAAATGTATTTTTTGAGAAATGGTTATATTGTTATCAAAAAGATAAATTTTTGGGTGCTCATTAGACTTCTGTTTTGATAGAATTTGTAAAAACCATTTTGAGCCGTTGTCGAGGTACAGCATTTGAGTGGGGGACTCCGCCCTGAAAAATTTAATAACTTGAATATTTTATTTTGCATTTTCTGGAGCCATCCCAAGTAATAATTTTAGTTTTATTCCAGCTGTATAGCACTCCTTCCGGCTTTGTTGATAAAACTACATTCAAAACTGTTTTGTCTACCGACACCTTCTCTATGCTTCTTTAAAGCCAAAATTTTAAAATGTGGCCCACTCCATAAACGGTTGTGAAAATATGTTAATGCAATCTTTATAAGACCATTAAGATTTTGAAAATGTAAAGACCCTCAGAATCATGTGGGAGCCTGAGTCTGACCAATTTCGATTTGACTTTCGTGTCAACCAAGCTGATCAAGTGGCAACAAAGCAAGCAATCTTATCCAAGATCTCCCAGTTATTCGAGCCGCTCGGGTTAATTGCTCCAGTCGTAATTAGGGGAAAAATGCGGATCCAGGAGTTGTGGTTGGCCTCATGTTCCTGGGATGAAGAAGTTCCGAACCAGATAAGGCAGAAATGGCAAATTTTGTACGAGCAGCTTCCCATCTTGTCCAGATTCCACATTCATCGCTACGACTTCCTACCAAATTCTACAATTCAGCTACACGTGTTTGCAGATGCTTCTGAGACAGCTTACGTCTCTTGTATATACGCCCGCAGTGCGGACCGCGAAGGAAATGTGCGTATCCAGCTATTGGCAGCTAAATCCCGAGTTTCTCCATTGAAGAAACTGTCCATCCCCAGGCTCGAATTATGTGCCGCCGTCATCGCATTGCAGCTGCATAGCCGGATTGTTGAAGCTCTACAGATGAACATCGACGATTTTTTCTTCTGGTCCGACTCAACTGTGACCCTACAATGGCTAAGGTCTCCTCCCAGCTCATGGAAAATGATCTTTGTTGCCAATCGTATATCGGACACTCACTCATGGATTCCGCTGGAGTCATGTTTCTGGCCTTGAGAACTCGGCCGACCTCGTATCCAGAGGAATGGACGTCGGCGATTTCCTGGAGAGCAAGTTATGGAAGCACGGTCCGGAATGGTTGCAGCTTCCTAAGTCAGGCTGGCCGAATAGTAGTCAGGCGGAAAGCTGTAGTGGTTGCCATAGCGTGAACTACGCCGTCCTATAACCCAATATTCTCTAGATATTTATTGTTGACCCGTTTGATTCGGAGCATTGCACTCTGTCAAAGATTCTACTACAATCTGCGCTCCAAAGCAAAAACTCAGCTAACCTCTGCCGATCCCGCCAGACCACAATCCTTTTCGGTGGAACAACTCAACCATACCAAAACGACCTTGGTGCGGCTAGCCCAAGCCGACTGTTTTCAAGAAGAGCTACGGGAACTCAAGCAAGATCGGCAACTCTCCAAGAAATCCTCCATACGGCTTTTAAATCCTTTCATTGACAGAGAGGGGGTTCTCAGGGTTGGGGGACGACTAAAACTATCGGAACAGCCATACCTATCGAAGCACCCAGCTGTCCTTCCTAGCTTCCATCCTCTAGCCCGGCTGATTGCTAAATCCATCCACTACAAACTCTATTGGTCATGCGCGAGGAGTACTGGCCGATCAACGGACGACGACTTGTGAGAAGCATCATTAGAAATTGCTTCCAATGCGCCCGAGCCAATCCCGTTCCAGCAAACCAGCAGATAGGACAACTGCTAGCCCAGAGAGTCATTCGACGTCTCCGGAGTGGACTACGCTGGATCATTATACTTAAAGGCCATCCACAAGCGAGCATCGCCCACGAAAGTGTACATCTGCCTGTTTATGTGCTTTACAACAAAGGCGGTGCATCTGGGGCTGGTGGGTGACCTCTCCACACCGGCCTTTATTGCTGCGCTTCGATGATTTGTAGCCCGTCCAGGGCGTCCTAGCCATCTGCATTCCGACAACAAGAAGAACTTCATCGGGGCGAAGAACGAGCTACACCAACTCTACAGGATGCTGTCGGACAAGCCGAGCGTTGATTGGATTGAGAGGTTCTGCGTGGAAGAAGACATTGTTTGGCACCTAAATCCATCGAAGGCACCCCATTTCGGTGGGCTCTGGGAGGCTGCCGTCAAGGTGGCCAAAACGCATCTTCATCGTCAACTAGGCAACTCCAGGCTCTCCTACGAAGATCTACCGACCGTCCTGGCTGAAATAGAAGCCGCGATGAACTCGCGACCGCTCGTTCCAATGATTGAGGACCCGAACGATTTCTCCACTCTTACCCCAGCGCATTTCCTAATTGGATCGACCATACACGCCATCCCCAGCCCAAACCTAGCCAACGTTCGTATCTCGCCCTTGGATCATTATCAGAAGCTTCAGCAACTGTACCAACACTTCTGGTATCAATGGAGGACAGAGTACCTGCAAGAACTCCAGCGAGATACTCGATCATGCCATCCCAACCATCAGATCCAACCAGGAAAACTAGTGGTCATCGTTGACGAGTTCCAGCATCCGGTTCGTTGGCCGCTAGCTCGCATTGAAGAAGTGCACCCTGGCGCGGACGGTCTCGTACGCGTAGTGACGCTACGGAATTCCAAAGGCACTTGCTTCAAGAGACCAATTACGAAGATTTGCCTTCTACCAACGGACTCATGCGACCAAAACACAACGTATCGACAACACCAACAGCTAGACGATCACAATCAACACGCCAGCGACGATCAGGACAATAATGCTTAGATCATCACTCGGCTGCAGTGTTTAGAATGTAGGGAAGAGAAATTTGAAATAATTGAAATGATTATAATTGCTCAGTTTAAATTATAAATCGAATTTTGTTTTGATTTGAAATTCGTAGAATTCAAAGGTGGCGGAGATGTCCCATTTCGATATAATTTGCATACAATTAAAAATTAAAAATACGAAACCGATAACAGACACTGATAACGTGTAGAGACTTCTCTCACGCTCTCACGTTCTCACTAGTTCGGTAGATTTTCAGTTGGAATGTAAGGATCGTTAGGTATCAGTTTTTTTCTTGCTCGTCAGTCTAATCGCCAGCCACCGATAGGAGAAGATCCATTTTGTTTCATTGTTGCCCGTGAAATACACGCTCGTTTTTGGAAGGAGATATAGCTGAGCCCAGACCTGCCCCAACAGGGGTTTTATAACATAAAAGTTCGAAAATTTTAATGCTCTACGGAATTATTGCTAGAATAATCATTAAAATTAAAAAAAAATACTTGAAAATTCAACAATTAGGTGACAAGGCTGATAAATTGTTAAACCTTGAATTAATTGTGTCTACAATCCATTTTAATTTTCACAAAGTAGTTTTAACAGCATTGTCAAAACAGCATTGTAACCATTCGGAGGAAATCGAGAATAGCCACGCCCGCCATTGTTTAATGGTTTTATCTGAACCTACCATAAAGCGCAAATAAAACTAATGTTTCTTGCACAAAACGAAGAAGCTTGTTTGAGGAGAGCAATAAATTTATCTTTATTTGTTCTATTCTTGAAATAGATCAAACTTATTTAAATTGCTCAAGGTAAACAAGTCTTTCGTAAGATAAGCATAAAATCAGTGTGGAGGAGGCACATCATAAACAAAGAAAATGTGAACGTTCAAATCAAAAGTGCCATAATTGTTGTTTATAGTCATTATTCCAGATTATAATTTATTGTTTTTTTCTCAGTTTTTACTTAGTCGATAAAAACCTAAAAAATAAGAAAACAAAATTCTAACTTGAATATGTTACCAATGGTTTTGGAAAGAATAACAGTTAATAATATTGCGTCGATGGCTGAAACACCTGTTGAGCGGAAAATGATTTTTCTCTTGATCTATACGCTATACCTAACGGAAGAACGGAAGAAGTGCACTGTGTAGTGGATCACTGAGCGATTCCAGCGCACTACTTCCGACTTTAGATTTAACGTATAGATCATGAGAAAAATCGATTTTCGCTCAGATGATATACCAGTTTTATAAGTATAAATATTGGGTAGCCTGTTGGGAACTGAAATGCACGACTCGGGAGACTTTTACATCAACATAACATAACATCCATCGTATTGCACTATCGTAGGTATATTATTGAATTTCCGCTTGAACGATCCCCTAGTTTTTATTTCTGCCACCTTTGGGCGTCCGTTGTGACAGTTTGTTTATTTTTCACATAATGTTTATTCTCAAGAGTATGTGCTCTTATTTAAAATCAAATGGTTCTATGAGCGTTTTATGGCAGCATTTCCAAGATACATTCATCCTAAAGAAGAATGTCATAAAACTTTTTCAAAACTTTTATTAGGTTTTATGAAAGTTTCGAAACGATGCCTTGAGAGGGGGATCAAGCATCTTATAAAATTTGCTTATAAGGTGAATTACTCTTATAAATGATGCAGTTTTATCGAGGTTTCTTGAATTGTTCTTCAATCACACTTAAGAACTGTTTATCAATTAAAACCACCTTAACTTGGAAAATGCCCTGATAAAACCAAATGAACTCCATAATGCTTCGATAAAACTACCATAAAACATGAATAAAACCAATTTGCATTTGAATTGTTACTTGGGCTGCATATTGCCTGCCAAACCAAATATTTTTTGGGAAACTTGGCCTTTTTCTTCGTCCAGAAATGCTTCTCTACGCCGTTTGGTTGCATGGCAGAATAGTAAGACATTCCGGGAAGCTGCTTAGAGTCTTCCAGCACATAAGTTTCCTCGTCCATTATCACGCAGGAAAATTTCGTCAAATATTCGCGTTACAACTTGCGAGTCCGGGTTTTAGCTGTCACATTCTGTTTATCATTACGGTTCGGTACAGTTTTCACCTTGAACGACTTCCTACCTTGCCGTAGCTTGAAAGTATGCTCGGAAGTTGGGAACATTTTTATTTTTCTAGCCACAGTACGTACCGAAAGATCTGGTCCCTTTTGCAACATTTGTTTCACCTTCGCGTCCTTCTGGTGGTTCCTGAGATCGGTTTTTGTTCCGCTCCCAGCCTTCCTGGCTGTTGTCAAACGTGTATCGAAAGATTTTAAAACGTTATGGACAGTGCTTGCAGGAAAACCAAGTTTTTTTGCAAGTTTTCTTACTGACAGATCCGAATTTTCATTGCGACCGCACACAATTGCTGTTCGCACTTGCTCTTCTGTCAACGCATGTAGTATCACCAACCAATGATTAAACACAATAAACAGACATACGTTCATCAGTCGTCTAAATATTTCACGCGTTGATGAAGTATTTCCAGTATTTAGGGTTGTCCATATTTTGTCGCGAACAAACCTTATTCGCTCTTGTGTTCGATAGAAGAAGTGAAATAGTGCTACTAAACGATGATTCCATACCATTCCGAAATCTTTTTTAAAGATTATGCATGTAGAACATTAAATTCCATGGAGGAGGGAATCTGTCGTCCAACGGCAACATCATCAGTGAACCGCATATTATACTTCAGAAGTATACCTTTATGTAGTTAGTTGGTACGTATGTAGTTTGCTAATCATCCGTGCGGAAAGGAAATCGTGTGAAGTGTTGGCGGGTGCTGGCCACGGTTGTTGTTGTCGGCTAGTTTGTTGGTTGCGGGGCTTGCTAATGCTGATTTGCATATTTATGCGTGCACATAGCGAGTGTGATTTTCTTCTATTAAATTAAAATTCTGCCACCAGACAGAAACAGCAGCCACCCAACGCTCCAAACCATTTAGGTGTAGGGTAAACTTGATGATGCTAGATTTTAGATCGGAAGGAGGTTCTTGAATGAACGCTTGAAAGAGCAATCGACCATATGACCTGAGGGGACGCATTTTGCCAATGCTGGCTCCGTCCTCGAATGTGGAGGCGCACCAACCGAGCTGGGTAATTATTCGTGCATAGAGTCGTATCAAACTCAAAACACATAATGAACACCGGTTGGTATTATAAATTTTGATCAGCTAGCATCGATAACGACCGAACTTCACGCATTGTGGTTTGACAAGGCTTATAGTAGAGTAAGTTTGGACCACCTCGCGTCGTCTGGTGGCGGAGATTTTCTCGAGAGTTCCTGCTTTGCTTATGCTTCTATTCAAGGACGTGGGGAGCGTTGACTAACAGACGAGCGATGAAATGCAATGCAATTGCACTTCCCGATAAAGGAAGTTAACGATGAATGCACCCCTAAGCCTTGAAGTGGTAGGAATATCACTCACCCTACTCTGCTTTGCCTATCACAGTGCTGATTTTTTTTTTTTTCAAATCAAATATCCTTAGATAGCATAGTTCATCGTGGAATTCACTGATCATTCAAGATTTGTTTTCCTTTCGAAAGACATGCAACATATTCATAATAGTTCTATCTATATGAACTCAATCGGATGGGGAACAGCCCAGCTAAAGCAAAACGTGAACTACACAATTGTTGCATTCATGTGGACGAACCCTCCAATGTATAGACACACAGTTTCTAAACTCGACTGGGCAAACAAATCGAACCCGATCTATTACGCAACAACCAGCCATCACCGCCGTCGTAGGAACAGTTTGACTTGTCGGGATCGGCTATTGCCTTTCCCAGGCGGCGAATTCGATTACGGGCGGGCACAGAGCGTGGGGCAAATATTTACCATTGGGTCGTAATCACGCGTCAAAAGGTCTGCCCAGTTCAATCTCGAGCCTCCACTTGAGACCGTGTTTGACACGTTTTGACAAGTTTGCTCGAGCGTTCGCCACGTAAACAAGATACTTTCGCGAATCGTTGCGCGACGGCTTGAATTTGTTTGCGTTTGTTTGCTATTTATGGACTGATATTTTTATGACTGCAAATGGCAAATATTCACAGCTTTACTGATGCAAAAGTGTGCTAGGGCAATCGCTAATTGGCAGCAGTAAAATTGTTTGATAACTCGCATGATTCATGTCAGCTCAACATACTACTGTTGTCTTATCAGAAAGCCGATAATTCATTCTACTTGAGCTCGTAAAGTACTGTTCCGCTGATTGTTTCAATCTTGCCAAGTATTCTCACATTACTCTGCAGGATACGTTGCCTGACCTCCGACCCCCTGGCAAGCCGGAAGTGGCTATGACCGAGTTAATTCCTTGTAGCCGGCGTTGCACCCGTTCGAATTTATATAGGCTCACATTTGCGTGTTTGGACGTCATTTGCATTTGACTATTTTCACGCATTTTTCCTTCCATTGGTCACAGCTAATTACATTCGATGGCTCCTAGTCGTGACTCTTGGTTTGGTCCTCGTTGTTGCGTCCGTCTGGCTGATGACTTGTACAGCACAGTCTGCAGTATATTATGCACGATTGAAGGTGAAACCCACACGCACGGATAACGGAACCCGAGGACGACGCGACGATGTCAAAAACGGTGACCGATTAGGCAAATAGCTCGCTCTTTCCCTGGCTGGCTCTCTGCATATATTTTCCGTCGCAGGTAGTTTTACGCGCTCGGTTTCTGCATTTCTAGCATAATTATCCAATCGAAGGAAAACGTGCGTGAAGCAGGACATGCGGATAATCGCGGTTGACTCATGTTAGCCGGTTGACTTCCGGCACCCAGCGGTAGCTGTTGAAGTTGGAAAGTTGTGGGTTTTCTTTTACGCTGGAAATGTTTGCTTATGTAGGACTGTTTCATGAATCAATTTGAACGGATTCTGATTTGCTCAGCAATGTTTTCGAAAAATTTTATATTTTAAACTTATACAAAAAAGAAATTAAATCGAAAACGTGACTCCCTAGGCTCTGCGAAAAGTGTCGTTCTTTTTTGTCAGGTAATTTTCAAAATAAGTTCATTGTTAAGGTACACTAATGCGATACTTTCAACGATCAATAGAAAAAGAACGATTTACTGGCGTATTACACTGAAAATTTATTTTCATAGATTTTGTACAAAGAACAAATGTCTCGTATATTGTATGAAACATTCATATTGCTTTTTATCTTGTGAAATGCTATCATTACACCTTTTTGTATAATGCACGAAATAGATTTCGTGAAGACCAGCCAATCGCTGCTTCGCTGATGTTGCTGCTGGGATGGGCGGGAATAATTGATTTGTCCCAAAATACAAATTGAAGCGGTGTCGAGCGTTATTACTTCATACTCATTATTCAATTATCACCTCACGAGTCGCCATGGCATAGTGAGATCAACCGAGGATGCAGTATCAGCCAAAGTTACAGGATCGAATCCCATGTCAGAAACATTAAAAAAAAGACGCTGGACAACTCTACGTGGTTGCGCTTTTTTTGTCAATTACATTTCGAGTCGATGAAGTAGATCTCTCAGTCATTCAGGCAACCACCAGAGAGACGTTTCTTTTAAATTGGTAACAAAATATTCGTAGCTCTTTGTATTGTTTTCGTACAATGCACGAATGTTGTTTCTTGTCAAAAAATGTTTCGTGCTTCTGACAGTTGCGCGTGAGCCATTAATTACGAATGTATTTTCATAAAAAGAATAAATCAATTTCGATGCTGAAAACAACGAACAGATTTGTTAGTTCTATCTTAGATTTCGTAATATAAACTAAAATTAACTTTCAGTGTACATATTTTCAGGATGTACCATTTAGTCCCATATACGTTAGCTATGGGTGGCCCTTGAGCTGTCATCGTGACTTCAGCATCCATCATATTAGTGTTTTCACATTGTTAGCGGACGATGTTGAAATTTTGGTCCCTCGATCACACGCCGCTTAAAAACTATCCTAACATAAGCGTTTAATGGATTGCCTAGTTTTTTCAACAAAATGCTATATTTTTATGAACCGCATAAACGTTGAGGCGAAGAGGTGGTAAAATGAAAAAAAAAATTTTCAAAAAACAAAAAAAACAGTGAAATTATAGAACCTTAAAAAAATAAACGGGTAGAATGAACATGAGGGTGTGGTAATATGATACATATGTTCATACTAAAGACTGGACTCGGAAAAAATGAGACATACAAAAATGATCACCAAAAATTCATTTTAATTTGGATACTTCTCAAATTTTCAGGGATTTAAAAACAATATATTAACTATGTTTTGGCATAATTTATTTATTGAATTTCCTCCCCCAAGCTGAATGCTCGTACATTTCTCTTAACACTGCTTATGAGATCTTGGGCGAGGCTTTGTCCATCTTCCTTACACAATTTCTCCCAGTTTTTCTTCAAAGCTTCATCGGTTTTGAATGTTTTTTCGCTTTTCTTCAACTTCTTCTTCATTATCACCCAAAAATTTTCGCCCAACGAAGTTCTGGTGTATTTGGCAGGTTCGCCTCCATCGAGACAACATTAACGCTCTTCGCTTCGTACCAATCCATTACAGGCTTGGCGTAGTGGCACGAAGCGAGATCCGGCCAGAACAGCGTGGGACCACGGTGAGAGCGGAGGAAGGGCAGCAAGCGCTTCTGCAAGCATTTCTCTCGATAAATCTGCCCGTTTATGGTGCCGGTTGTAACGAATGGCTTGCTGTACCGTCTGCACTCGCAGATCGCCTGCCACAACAGGTACTTCTTCGCGAATTTGTCCATCTTTCTCTTTCGGAACTTTTCCGGAATCTCCATGCGGGACGTACCGAAAAAAAACTCGAGGCCGGGGATTTGTTTGGTGTCCGCCTTGATATATGTCTCGTCGTTACAGCTTCCGCTCACGGTACAGCTTCCGAGCACTCAATTTGGCCACCGTGTTTTACTTGTCAGTCCGGTTTGGCGCCTTGCTGACCTTAAAAACACGTAGCCCAGCTCGCTTCATGGTCTGCTGGACAAACCACTTCGACGTATTGACCTTTTGGCCACGTCTCGGGTGGAAAGGTTCGGGTTATTCTTAAAGTACTGCCTTATTTTCCGCGCCTTCTCTGGGTATTCCGTTTTCGGTTTTCGGCCGCTTCCAGCTCGCCGCTCGATGGTCTTCGTCTCCTGGAACATCTTCACAACGCGGGACACGGTGGAATGGTGGATTCCAAGCCTTTTGCCGATCCATCTGTGCAGCTGACTTCTTGTTTCGAATGCATCTTGAAAACTACTTGACAAATCGCGATAATTTTGCACACATTAAAATACCACTCTAAACTACTATGACTCAAAATTTCATTAATTTTTACCCACACGATAAAAAGTAACACCCAAAACAAAGTGTCGCATTTTTATTGAGTCCAATCTTAAACACACTCCCATGTGCATTTTACCCGCATAACTTTTGAGGGTCTATAATTTCACTTTTTTTTAATGCAAACGCATACAAATAAAATCATGATTTTGACTATATATTGCCTAAGTGGTAATATGAACACCATGTGAGAGTAAAATGAACATAAAGGTTCAAACGGCACCTTTAATGTTAACCATTGATTACTAAAAACGTTCATGGCAACAAATTATCACATTTTATATTCGTATGTATCTTCTTATAAATATAAAAACCTTTTTATTTCATAAGTTACTTTGAATAATTTAAAAAAAAGAAAATATTTAAAAACATTGTTAAAATAGCCTTTAAATTCGCCCACGCTGATGCATTCAGAGTGAGATCTAACCAACTATGAACTACAATTTTTGATGACTTCAGGACTTAATTGCAGAATTGGCATTTGGAATCGTCCTCGTACGCACGCCGTTCAGCGTGGAATCACATCCAGCAGGAAATGTATTTCTCGCATCCTTGTCCGTCGATTGAGTCTGAAAACATAACATTTGTATTAAAACAAATTGACAACAATTGCCGATTTTTTATGGGTTTAGGGTTAAATGGTGAGTAAAGGGGGGCGGAATGTTGTCAATCTGACAATAGCGAAGTGAGGGTGCGACCGAGGATCTTATACCTTTAAATCATATTCTATATTTTCTATTCTCATTTTACTAATAATTTCAGCACGCTTTGGAATCATCTTTGCATTCCAAAACTATGTAAGAGCCGGGAGCAACATGCCAGGCATCAAAGGCGGAATTTGTATCTCAGCATTTCAGCATACTATTTTATTTAAAATTGCACTTCTGAACTTCAACTATTATATCCATAAAAGGCTGGCATGTGCTTATACGTAATGTAGGACTATATTTTAAAGTTGTGTTTGTGGTATTATGGTAAGATAAGCCATTTCTTTCAGAAATTATCCAACCGGACTCTCCAATTGCTTTCTTTGAAATGTTGCTAGAACAGTATAAAGAAAAATATTACAAATATTACTATGTTTTATAAAATAATATCTTTTATTGAAATTTTATCTTTTATATTTCGAATGATCTATTCTGTTTTCAGCTTTCCCAGGACTAGTAGGATATTGATACATATCTAACTTTTATTTATTTTTCAGTAACAATCCATTCAAGTTTGAAATTTGAATAACTTAGCATTTTTGTCTATAATGGTATCTTAATTTGTTGTGTACAAAATATATCATATATTAAATAACATATAACGGGGAAAGGGAGGGACCATCAGGGCACCCAAGTAAAACGATTTGGATAGGGAGCATGGGACTGCCTCCTCCCTATTGTTAACATTTCGTGGAACGAGGGCGGGCTCTTCGACCCCATCTATTGGGTTTATTCTGTCAATCGAGGGCTCGATTCTAGTGCTGTGAGTGTGAACTTGCTTTTGGAAGGAGATTCTCTTCCCTATATTCGCGGGTTTCGCGTAAGTGTCTCTGCTTACGGGCCCGCCCAAACGTTTTTGGCCCTTCATACAGGAGCTTGATGATCACAAACAATAGTAGAATCCTGATCAAATCGTTTTTCAGATTATTCCACTGCTATGGAAAGTTTCCTTGCTGCAATAGATGGTAGTATTACATCATCATCATCATCATCATCAACAAATTGACAACAATTGCCGATTTTTTATGGGTTTACCCGCACTGACAAAACTACCCATACAGCATCAATCATAGTAACCAATAAATCAGCAGACAAAATTTGACACCACTATCAGTCGAACTCTAACCGTGATGGCAAAAACAGTGAAGCAACTCCGTTCAGAAGTGTGCACGTTCAATGAACGGCACCCCACCGCGTCGAAAATGGACATCGTGCGGCACTTTGTGGACACCGGATACGCCCGTTCCGGCATCCACAACATTTTGGCATTATTAGACAACAATCAGAGCATCGAAAGAAAGCCCGGTTCCGGACGGCCGACGACCCTGAGCGACAAGAAGCTCCAAAGGATGCTGAAGAGGAAGACCGAGGGAAAAAAAGGGCTACATCGATGCGTGCGCTTCGCCGGAAGGTCGGTTCAACCGGCCAAACAGTGAAAAAGTATCTGGCGAACATGAAAATATATGTAAGGAAGCGGCATTCGAGTTCACTGGTTTCGGAGCAGCAGGCAATGACGCAGCGGCAGTGGCTGAATAAGATGGTCAACTCGAAAATAAGAAGAATGATTAGTAATTTCCATTTAATTCCAACAACCTTTATTGCTTATCTTGACAGATACGCGTATTTCGTCTACAATGTGCAGACTTCTTCAGTGTCGTGTACTAATACTCGACTATTAGTACACACGAGTATTAGTACACGACACTGAAGAAGTCTGCACATTGTAGACGAAATACGCGTATCTGCCAAGATAAGCAATAAAGGTAGTTGGAATTAAATGGAAATTACAAATCATTCTTCTTATTTTCTAGTTACAGGTATTCCACTAAACAGCTCACACTCTCCATAATTCATGGTCAACTCGATTTTCTCGGCGAATCGCGACGTGGCGGTGGTGATGGACGACGAGACCTATATGGCAACGACTGACAGAGTACTTCGTATTTTACTTCCCCCACGAAGGAAGTGAGCTCCGAGGTGAACTTCATTTCACACACAAAGTTCTCCAAGAAGGTGCTGCTGAGGCTGACAATCAGCTAGAAGGGGATGTCAAAGCCGCTCTTCTTTCGCTCCGGACTGGCCGTGAACGGGGAAATTTATAGTACGAAATGCCTGCCGGAAGCTGCGTCGTTCATCAAAAAATACCATAAGAGCGAAGACGCGGTGTTCTGGCCGGATCTGGCGTCGGCTCACTACTCGAAGCGATCGTTGGAGGAGATGGAGCGGCTGAATATCGATGTGGTACCCAAGTCGGCGAACCCGCCCAACGTCCCCCAGCTGCGTCCCATCGAGAACTTCTGGGCCAACCTGAATCGTAAGTTCTACTCCAACAATTTTGTCGCGAAACTGAGGAGGAATTGATAAATAAAACGAAGAAACAAGCAAAAAATACCTACTCGCATGTTTTTGTCCACTACCGGAAAGCTGCTCGCAAGAGCGTATAAGTTTTTTGCAAGTAAGCTTAAATAATTACCCTCCATAGGGAATGTATCAAAAGCAATTATCTGTCTAGACTTTTTTTTATCACCATCCGAAAAAAGTCCATATTTTTGATTGCAAATGTTAGCACCCCATAGATCGCACAATACGCAATCTTCACAGCTATCATCCTGTTTTTGTGCCTTGCCTCGTTTTTTAGCTGGTTTTCGTCCTTTTCTGATCGCTTTGATCGTTTTTGATACTTCCGACGCTGTTATGCCTTGAAAATAGCTGTCCCCGGTCATCTCAACTGCTTGTTCGGATTTACGCTTCCACTTTGAGGCTCTCGGAGCTGTCAGCATAGGTAGCGGTTGAATTTTCATCGGGGAGATATTGAACGACGAGTTGGGAGAGGTTTTAGAAGGTGGCTTCACTAACGAAATATTGAGCAAGGAATTTGGAGCAGCTTCTGAAGGTGGCTCAATCTGATAGATCTGGTTCACGTCAGGCACGAAAACATCTCCAGGAAGCTCATTGGATTCAGGAAGATCTATACCGTTCGGCAAAGAAATTGGCTGTATTGTTGATCCATCGAAAACCATCGGATTAATGATAGGCATCAACGTTACGGTAGTGCTTAGTGGGGGGTCGGTCACTTCGGAGGGAGCAAAGTCTTCATCGCTGAACACATTTTTATTAAATGGCCAAATTCCAGGCCTACTAAAGCCGTTCACAGTCACAGCTACCGACGCGGCTTGCGAAAATGCCACGCCCAGCAACTCCGAGACGTTGTTCAGCCCGATAATTCTTCCAGGATTTCTGCGCATAAAATCTTCAGAAGCATTTTCCTAATAGCTTTTAAAGGGTGCCATAAAAGCCACATCTAGTGACTGCAACTTGTTGCTGCAGTGTGGTGGCAGCGCAATCACCGTTATAAAATTTGCACGAGCCTGCCCAGTAAAACCGAATCTTTTCGTTTGTGAGCTATGGCCATCAATAATCAGCAGAGCAGGGTTATTTTCCGAGGGGTTCACATGTTTAATAAAATGGTCGAAATAATCCAAAAAAGACTCGCAAGTTATGTCGCCGGAAGGGTTGCAGTTGAATTTGGTCCCGTTGGGCGTCCCTCTCTTGAATCCGTCGTTCATGCACACCTGGGGAAACGTAAGGTGGCAAATGTTGCCCGGTTGCGGACATACACATCACGACTGTCGCCAGTACTCCCCGCTGTCCAGAAATGGAATCCAACCTGCTTTTTTCTTTTCTTGGCAGCAATTTTCAGTTTTGTTTGGAGTGACCTGTTCCACGTGTTTTTTTAGTAAATGTAGGTGAAAATAGTAATTAGAATATTTACCGTGCGAATTCCCGTTTCATCGGCATTGAATATGCGAGATGGCTGAAACCTGTTCGTGTCCAAATGGTGGCAAATAATGTCATAAAAAGTTTTTACTGATGGTTCGTTGAAGCCTCCAGCTCTTGCGGACGATGTTGCTTCTGGTTTCCAGAATTATACGGTTGGATTCCGCTTGAGATATCCCAGTTGAAAAAAGGTGCCAGCCAGTTTTGTCTTCCGGTTGAAGTTGTGCGGCAGGCCGTTCAGCTCTGCCAGCTCATAAGCAAGTTTGCGTACGTCTTTCCTGTTTATTCCGTAAAATCTTGCCTCCAGTTCGAGAATATGGTTAATCAGCTCCTTTTCTTGTTCTGGCGTGATACGCGTTTTCTTCGAGCCGAGTCCTCTTTTTTCCCTGTAGATGCGACCCACCTGGCAAGATAACTTGGAGTGTTGTACATCAAAGATGCACACCGTACGGACATTCCGCCTTCAACGGCACGCTTTGCCGCAGTCATCTGTTCATCTGTCCAGGTTTGCCGTTGCGTTTTCCTTCCGTTAATCCGAAGCATCTAGAAGCGCAAAATGAAAATGTGCACTGTTCATTTTACCACCAGCACGGGTGTTCATTTACCCCCACAGAGCTTTCTACTTTTTGACCTTTTGACTATTTTGTCTAGAATTACTGCTTTTCACAACGGTACAGTTATAGCATTACTTTTACACAAAAAAAAAACGTTAATTTATCTGGATCTAATTTAACATCACTGCGTAGAAACAGAAAGCGTGGTTTATTTTTGTTTATAAGTTTCGTCGTATGACAGCTTATCAGAGCCTAGGGTGGCTCTAACATCTTTTTTTGGCCTCAAAGATAGGGTGGAGTGATAATTGATTTAGTTTATATAAATAAATGCTGTAAATTAGGCAAATGTTCATATTGCCACCTGTCCCCCGACAACTTTTCTCAGGGTTCTATAAAGGCAAAACTCCCGTTGGTTCGTGGCAGTAGGCTACTGTTAGAAGAATTATGATATTCGAAATTAAATTAAACATAGCGTTCATATCTGACGGTCGATTTGCGAAATTGAACACTTGTTGGTTCTGACATGGATAACCCACTTAAGAGTTACAAGTTTCTGAGAAAATTTCGACAAGTTTTGCGAAAGTTTTGTTGCGAGATATTTGCGCGTAAGATTCTCTGTGAATTCTGTAAGAACCTTTGGATAAACATCTGAAAATACATTTGGGAGAAGTGTAGGGAAACCTTCAGAAAGATTTATGTTTATCTTGAAAAAATTAAGTAATTCTTAATCCAACGTTTATAAACGCTATGAAAACAAATTATAATGTAGGAGCAGATTTGTTCGGAAAAATATAAGAAAAGTCCTTTGACCACCTTTTGATAGATGGTTGGCACATCATCAATGTCAGAACCTATCGAGGCGCCAAAATCGAAACGGACCACTAGCTAGTAATGGTCAAAATGCGCCCAAAAATCTCCGTAGTGCACAACTTTTGATCCGACGCTCGCCACGGTACAATCTCGTGCGACTGAAGCAACCAGAAGAAGCCGCAGGCTAAGTGCAATCGCTCGAATCAACGCTGCCGGAAGAGGATAAGTACGTCGAAGCTCCTCTCGAGGACTGGTGGAATACTGGGAAAACAGCTATCAGCAGCGTAGCGGAGCACGTCTTAGGTTACGTGGAATGAAGCCGACAGAATGAGTGATTCAATGAGGAATGTCAGCAGGTGTTGACAGAGAAGAACGTACCTTGGGCACTTATGCTGCCTCAAACTACCCGTCAGAGTGTGGAACGGCGCTGACAGAAGTGGATGCAGCAAACCCAACTCTCTCGGGAGAAAAGGCGCCGCCAGAAGGAAGAGCAGTGTGAGAAGCTAGAACAGCTGCACCGCACATGAAACGCGAAAGTTCTACCAGAAACTCAACGCATCCCGCAGAGGATTCGTGCCGCAATCTAAAATGTGTCGGCATAAGGATGGGAGTATTCTTACGGAATTTACGCAATTGTGAGGTGACCAAAAATGATGGCAACACTTCGATGCAGATGTTCAATGAAGCACAGGAAGAGGTGAAGGAAGTGCCGTCGGCGGTGCAGCAAGTTATAGAGATGGGCCACCCCCGACGATAGGTGGAGTAAAGTATGTCATCAAGCACCTGTCAAACGGTCAATTGCGGTCAAACAGACTTAGCTCCCGTACGAAGTGTATCCTGTACAAAACGTTTATAAGACCGGTTGTTCTTTACCGGCTAGGACAATTGCTTGAGAAGGACTTGCGAGCATCCACATTTTTGAGGGACGGGGGTACCCTGGGTGAAGTGCAGGAAGACAGAGTCTGGAGGCGAAGGATGAACCATGACCTCACGCAACTCGCTGGTGAACCTAGTATTCGTATGGTGTTGCTGTTCAGGACATGTTGCAAGAGTGCCGGACAACGTTTCTGCAAAAATGGTTTTCGATGGAGGATCCGGCTGTCAGAGGATGGGCACAGCGAGCAAAATGGTTAGACCAAATGGAACAATGGATCTGAAGATTGTACTCGAAAAATATGCAACACTCTCTTGTGTGTATAACTTTTTATTGCATGTTTAGACTTCTCACATTTGGGCTTCTTCTAAAGAAGACGTGACATTGATGTTGTCAAACTTAAAAATGAATCTTTATTTAAGTCTCATCCAAACTTCTTAATTCTAGTACTTCCCTATTGCACCCAACTTCTCAATTCTAGTACTTCCCTATTGCTGTATGTTGTAATGGTCTATCGATGCACGAGAACACAAATGTTCTAGATAGATTGTACAACTTGTATGGTATGGAAATGTTCATCAATCAATCTATTAACTGTGAAATAACATGACCCAGTGAGGACATGCCATGTTAGGAAATATGAGTAGCTTTTTTTTTGCACCGATATTTCAGCATGGTCAATATCGGGTGAAAAAGGGAAATACTTATGTAGGTGACGCCAGCTGTAGTCCAAACTTCTTGATGGAAACAGTTCAAATTTTGTCCACATCATTTCCAATATTTGTTTAGGTTATGATGAAATTTTGAATATGTTACCTAAATTTTTCACAAAAAACGGATTTTTGAAATTGGAATGTCCAAAAACGACATTTTTCACATGTTATTAATACTTTAAATTTATAAATTTTATCAACATGAAATTAAGGCCATTTAAGGTATATACATTGTTCATAGTGTTGTCAAATTTTCAGCCAAAAATATTGAAGATGGCGTTTTTGGAAGCTAAATTTTGCTCGGCTTTTTTTTTGCTACTGTGTGTATACTTCGGCCGCACTAGAATAATAAGCCTTAAATGGAGCAATGAACAAAACGTCCAATGGTTGCGATTTACCAATAGCAGCATATCATCAGATCATGGTCAATAGCAGTACAGGAGCAGATTCTGAAGTGTGAACGAGCTCAGGGAAATGCTTCAACCATGTTGTGAATACTTAGATAGTCATGTATCCTGATCACGCAGACTTTGCTCCAGGTGGTGCTCCGTGTTTTTACCTTTGAGTGTTGGTATTTTTGTTCTTGTTAGGAGCAACCTGAAATCAAACATAAATGTCTGTCTAAATGCAATAAAAAGTCTTTCACATAGAACAAACCGTGTAAATCGCTTTTTCGTCAGCATTATAGATGCGCTGTGGAGGAAACTTCATCTTTTCTAGCATGTCATTGTACATCTCAAAAAATGCATTAACGGAAACTTTGTTGAAAACTGTGGCCCTTACAGCCGACGTAGCTTCTGCCTTCCGGAACTTAAGTTTAGGATTACGCTTAAGCATTCCAGCCAGCCTTTCGCGTCTTGCCATTTTCTTTTTGGAGTTGAAAGGGTGATGAATTTCATTCTTTTCAGCAAGTACGTCGACCATTGTGATTCCATATAATCGGCTTTCAAGGACCAGTTAATGTTGCTAGAGCTCAGCTTCCTGGTCTGGGTAAAGATGGCTTCTCTTGACCCAAGTTTCCATCTTACCACCTTGCCAAAGACGTGGTACTGTAATGTACTCCTTGGAATTCTAAAAGTTTTGGGAGCTCTCTTTACAGAAATCCCACACCCGACAGCCTTCTTTGCACGGGTAAGCTACTCCTGATTCCAACTACCATAGTAGGTTTTTCTTTTGAAGGTGCGAGGCATATAAAAGAAATCAGGGAATTTCAGCAACATCCAGCGATCCAATAAGTAAGCATACAGCCGGCGTCGGTGGTGTAGTGTTAAGCGTGACTGATACTCGGCACCCCAGTGGGTTTGGGTTCAATCCCAGTCGACGTCGGTGGTTTTTCTGAGGCGAAAAAATCTGGTCACGTCTTCCTTCGGAAGGGAAGTAAAGCCGTTGGTCCCGGCTCATATTCATGAGTCGTAAGGTAGGGTCCAGGTGGTGGAGTCATCTTCCTGGCGTCGGTGATTGTCACCATGTGAGGAAATAGGCCGACGCAAAATAAAAAAAAAAAAAAAGTGAGCATGCTGGTTTTACCTCCACAGCATACATTTTTTGAACATCACGATTGTTAATAAATGTTTGATCAAACTTACCTTTTTCGTCGAATCCCGGTGATGATTAGATATGAAGTTGAGATAATGTGAACCAACAAAACTGAATTTAATAGGGTACATGTCCCTTGACTCAGCCTAGTATGCTGCGGTCGATGACAATTTTAATTATAACTCATATAGTAATCAAGCTAGAAACGATATTCAACTATAAATACCTTTGCTTAAACATGTTTAAAAAGACGTTTGCTGTTTTGAACCATGTAAAGTAAACCAATTAACTTTATGAAGTCGCAAACATTCGACGACTATGGATGTAATATCGGTCTATAACTACAATATTGGGTCCAATCCGGGATGCAACTTCATCTCATAATTAAGGATTCTTGTGCAAAAGAATCGTTGTGAAGTTTATTTTTATCACCATTTTAGGCATTCCATTTGAATGATGAAGTTTGTCAGAAGTAGATAATTTATCATCTCCATGCAAAGCGCTAGGAGTGGACGGTAATTTATTGCATTTGAAGCTATATTCGCTATACTAAGTACAAATTTCACAATACAAATTATAATATAACTACTTTATCACTCTTCAATAATTAATGATCAATCAGCCATTTCATTTCAAAACACTAAAATTTCTACTATATAGATTTAGTTACTAAGCTTTTAGTTTGTCAGAGGGCTTAAAGGGTGATACGGTCAAAATTTGGTCAAGGGAAAACGCGTGTAAATCGGTGAAATCGTTTATTTAAAAAATCAAATTAAATTTCTTTTTCAAGTTCAATTAGTATAAAATTCAGGAAAATATTCAGTTAGGCTTCCGCTTTTCCAAATCCGAATTGCCGGGCCTTACGCTTGACCCCTGCCATCAGATTTTGTACAGCCACCTTGTCCACCTTCTTCGCCGCAGAAAGCCAGTTTGCCTTGAACTGCTGCTCGTCCTTAGCAGTTTTTTGGTCTTCTTTAGGTTCCGCTTGACAATAGCCCAGTATTTCTCAATTGGGCGGAGCTCTGGCGTGTTGGGAGGGTTCTTGTCCTTGGGAACCACCTGCACGTTGTTGGCGGCGTACCACTCCATGGCCTTTTTACCGTAATGGCAAGATGCCAAATCCGGCCAAAACAGTACGGAACAACCGTGTTTCTTCAGGAAAGGCAGCAGACGTTTATTCAAACACTCTTTCACGTAAATTTCTTGGTTGACAGTCCCGGAAGCTATGAAAATGCTGCTTTTCAAGCCACAGGTACAGATGGCTTGCCAAACCAGATATTTCTTTGCGAACTTTGACAGTTTCGTGTGCTTGAAAATATCTGCTACCTTTCCCCTTCCTTTTGCCGTATAAAACTCCTGTCCCGGAAGCTGCTTGTAGTCGGCTTTGACGTAGGTTTCGTCGTCCATTACCACGCAGTCAAACTTCGTCAGCATCGTCGTGTACAGCCTCCGGGATCGCGCTTTGGCCGTCGTATTTTGTTTATCATCGCGATTTGGAGTCACTACCTTCTTGTAAGTCGATAGTCCGGCTCGTTTTTTGGCTCGATGCACGGTTGTAGACGATACACCCAGCTTATTTGCGGCATCTCGGAGAGATAGGTTAGGGTTTCTCTTGAAACTACCGGCAACTCTCTTTGTCGTCTCAGCGGCTTCCGGTTTTCGATTTCCCCCCGATCCAGACTTCCTGGCTGTCGACAAACGTTCCCCAAACACTTTAATTACATTTGTAACGGTTGATTTGGCAACTTTTAGCGATTTTGCCAACTTTGCGTGCGAGTAGCTCGGATTTTCGCGATGCGCGAGCAAAATTTTGATACGCTGCTCTTCTTGCTTGGACGGCATTTTGACAACTGAAGAGTGAATTCCAAAATCAAAATAGGAGCAACATTCTACACACACACACCTTCAAAATGAGGGGTGTTCAGGTTATTTAAATGCAAAATTGAAAGAAATACGTCAAGTTGATATTGACCAAATTTTGACCGTATCGCCCTTTACTTCGGCCGCACTAGAATAATATGCCTTAAATGGAGCCAAGAACAAAACGTCCAATGGTTGCAATTTATCAATAGCAGTATGTAATCAGATCATGGTCAATAGCAGTACAGGAGCAGATTCTGAAGTGTGAACGAACTCAGAGAAATGCTTCAACCATGTTGTGAATACTTCGACAGTCATGTATCCTGATCACGCAAACTCTGTTCCAGGTGGTGCTCCGTGTTTTTACCTTTGAGTGTTTTTATTTTTTTTTTCTTGTTTGGAGAAACCTGAAATTAAACATAAATGTCTGTCAAAATGCAATAAAAAAATCTTTCACATAGAACAAACCGTGGAAATCGCTGTTTCGTTAGCATTATAGATGCGCTGTGGAGGAAACTTCATCTTTTCTAGCATGTCATTGTACATCTCAAAAAATGCATTAACGGAAAATTTGTTGAAAACTGTGGCCCTTACAGCCGACGTAGCTTCTGCCTTCCGGAACTTAAGTTTAGGATTACGCTTAAGCATTCCAGCCAGCCTTTCGCGTCCTGCCATTTTCTTTTTGGAGTTGAAAGGGTGAGAGATTTCATTCTTTTCAGCAAGTACGTCGACCATTGTGATTCCATATAATCGGCTTTCAAGGTCCAGTTAATGTTGCTAGAGCTCAGCTTCCTGGTCTGGGTAACGATGGCTTCTCTTGACCCAAGTTTCCATCTTACTACGTAGCCAAAGACGTGGTACTGTAATGAACTCCTTGGAATTCTTAAAGTTTTGGGAGCTCTCTTTACAGAAATCCCACACCCGACAGCCTCCTTTGCACGGGTAAGCTACTCCTGATTCCAACTACCATAGTAGGTTTTTCTTTTGAAGGTGCGAGGCATATAAAAGAAATCAGGGAATTTCAGCAACATCCAGCGATCCAATAAGTAAGCATGCAGCCGGCGTCGGTGGTGTAGTGGTAAGCGTGACTGATACTCGGCACCCCAGTGGGTTTGGGTTCAATCCCAGTCGACGTCGGTGGTTTTTCTGAGGCGAAAAAATCTGGTCACGTCTTCCTTCGGAAGGGAAGTAAAGCCGTTGGTCCCGGCTCATATTTATGGGTCATTAGGTAGGGTCCAGGTGGTGGAGTCGTCTTCCTGGCGTCGGTGATTGTCACCATGTGAGGAAATAGGCCGACGTAAAATAAAGAAAAAAAAAGTGAGCATGCTGGTTTTACCTCCACAGCATACATTTTTTGAACATCACGATTGTTAATAAATGTTTGATCAAACTTACCTTTTTCGTCGAATCCCGGTGATGATTAGATATGAAGTTGAGATAATGTGAACCAACAAAACTGAATTTAATAGGGTACATGTCCCTTGACTCAGCCTAGTATGCTGCGGTCGATGACAATTTTAATTATAACTCATATACACGGTGTTCAATAAGTTCGGATACACTTTCAAAATTTGTTAAAAAAATGAAAACATGTTTTTTTATTTTTTGGATTTATGTTATTGAAAGCTATGTTTACAAGGAACGTTTACAACATTTCTCTTGGAATGACCCCCCCTTTGTACTCCTTAACGAGCTTCAAACGTTTCTCGAACGCGTCGCAGGCGGCATGCACGGACTGCATGGGCATTTCGTCCCAGATTTTGAGAATTACCGTCTTGAAATGATCCAAAGTGCTGACCTTGTATTCGTTCAGCTTCGCCAACATATAGGACCAAACAAAAAAGTCGAGAGGATTCAAGTCCGGGGAGCTGGGAGGCCACAAAGTTTTGTCCAGAAAGTCGGTTAAATTGTCCCGACACCAGGCTTGAACCACATTTGCCGTATGGGCTGGTGCACCGTCCTGCTGGAACACGTAGTGCTCATCGCCGTAGAGGCTTCGGAGACTGGGGGCAACAACCTTTTCCAAAACCTCAGTTTTGTAGTACGCCGCGTTGATTTTGACGTTTTTTTCAATAAACACCAAGGGTAGCTTACCACGTTTGCATACTGCCCCCCAAACCATCACCGACGCGGCACTTTGGAACCGAGGGATGTTTATATTGGATTCAGGAATGCTGTCTCTCGATGGCGCCCACACCCGGTCATTTTGCACATTGTGCGGCTGCTGCAGCACGAACAGTTTCTCGTCCGAAAAAACAAACTCCTGACCAGCGTGCCGAGAGAGGATCCTCTTAGCTCGATCCAACCGCTTTTTGCTGGTAGCCTCCGAAACGCCATGGACCTTACGTTTTTTGTAAGGCCTGAAACCAAGGTCCTTGGTGAGTATGGTGTGAGCGGTTCCAATGGAAACGTTGAGATCTGCAGCCGTTTTCCGGATTGAGCGGTTCTTTTTGCGCCGAATTCGCTCCCTCACGATCTTGGTGACCCGTGGCGTCCTCGCTGAACGCGGCCGACCGGATCTCGCACGGTCATTGGTCGAGGACGTCTCCCGGTATCGCCTGATGGTCGTGTAGACAAGGTCCGCTTGACCCCATGCGATTTCAGCAGCCGGAATATATCGCCGGGTCGCTCACCGTTCAAAAAACGCTTAATTACGAAGTCCCGATACTCTTTCATCGCGCGTAACAAACAAACAACAACTAACAGAATGTCAACACCGCGCACATTCGGTAGCGTATGAATGAAGCTAAAGCTGACACCAATACCAATGCAGAATATGTACATGGCGCATACCTACGCAATGATGAAAACTTGTATTCGAACTTATTGAACACCGTGTAGTGATCAAGCTAGAAACGATATTCAACTATAAATACCTTTGCTTAAACATGTTTAAAAAGACGTTTGCTGTTTTGAACCATGTAAAGTAAACCAATTAACTTTATGAAGTCGCAAACATTCGACGACTATGGATGTAATATCGGTCTATAACTACAATATTGGGTCCAATCCGGGATGCAACTTCATCTCATCATTAAGGCTTCTTGTGCAAAAGAATCGTTGTGAAGTTTATTTTTATCACCATTTTAGGCATTCCATTTGAATGATGAAGTTTGTCAGAAGTAGATAATTTATCATCTCCATGCAAAGCGCTAGGAGTGGACGGTAATTTATTGCATTTGAAGCTATATTCGCTATACTAAGTACAAATTTCACAATACAAATTATAATATAACTACTTTATCACTCTTCAATAATTAATGATCAATCAGCCATTTCATTTCAAAACACTAAAATTTCTACTATATAGATTTAGTTACTAAGCTTTTAGTTTGTCAGAGGGCTTAGAGGCTGATACGGTCAAAATTTGGTCAAGGGAAAACGCGTGTAAATCGGTGAAATCGTTTATTTAAAAAATCAAATTAAATTTCTTTTTCAAGTTCAATTAGTATAAAATTCAGGAAAAATATTCAGTTACGCTTCCGCTTTTCCAAATCCGAATTGCCGGGCCTTACGCTTGACCCCTGCCATCAGATTTTGTACAGCCACCTTGTCCACCTTCTTCGCCGCAGAAAGCCAGTTTGCCTTGAACTGCTGCTCGTCCTTAGCAGTTTTTTTGGTCTTCTTTAGGTTCCGCTTGACAATAGCCCAGTATTTCTCAATTGGGCGGAGCTCTGGCGTGTTGGGAGGGTTCTTGTCCTTGGGAACCACCTGCACGTTGTTGGCGGCGTACCACTCCATGGCCTTTTTACCGTAATGGCAAGATGCCAAATCCGGCCAAAACAGTACGGAACAACCGTGTTTCTTCAGGAAAGGCAGCAGACGTTTATTCAAACACTCTTTCACGTAAATTTCTTGGTTGACAGTCCCGGAAGCTATGAAAATGCTGCTTTTCAAGCCACAGGTACAGATGGCTTGCCAAACCAGATATTTCTTTGCGAACTTTGACAGTTTCGTGTGCTTGAAAATATCTGCTACCTTTCCCCTTCCTTTTGCCGTATAAAACTCCTGTCCCGGAAGCTGCTTGTAGTCGGCTTTGACGTAGGTTTCGTCGTCCATTACCACGCAGTCAAACTTCGTCAGCATCGTCGTGTACAGCCTCCGGGATCGCGCTTTGGCCGTCGTATTTTGTTTATCATCGCGATTTGGAGTCACTACCTTCTTTTAAGTCGATAGTCCGGCTCGTTTTTTGGCTCGATGCACGGTTGTAGACGATACACCCAGCTTATTTGCGGTATCTCGGAGAGATAGGTTAGGGTTTTGCTTGAAACTACCGGCAACTCTCTTTGTCGTCTCAGCGGCTTCCGGTTTTCGATTTCCCCCCGATCCAGACTTCCTGGCTGTCGACAAACGTTCCCCAAACACTTTAATTACATTTGTAACGGTTGATTTGGCAACTTTTAGCGATTTTTCCAACTTTGCGTGCGAGTAGCTCGGATTTTCGCGATGCGCGAGCAAAATTTTGATACGCTGCTCTTCTTGCTTGGAGGGCATTTTGACAACTGAAAGGGGAATTCCAAAATCAAAATAGGGGAAACATTCTACACACACACACTTTAAAAGAGGGGGGTGTGGTGTTTTTATATAAAAAAAAAAAAGAAAAATATACATTGTGTTTATAGTGAATTTTTTGGGGCGTGCCCCTTTTTATATATTTTAAAAAAATAAAACATTTTTTTAAATAAAAATTTTTTTTTTTTAATTTTTTTTATTGTGGGGGGGGAAAAAAAAAAAAAAATTAACATATGTAACATAAGTCCTGGGAAAAATTCAAAAGCATGGTACTTGAAATCAAACAATCGGATTTTAAAATGCTCTTCAGGGTATTTTATTCTATTAATAAATTGTTGAAAAATATATTTACAGTACGCTCAATGGACCATTATCTTCGATTTTACGCAGTGTACGGCGAACATGTTGAATCAGGTTCTGGACGGTGTCTATGTCTATTTCTTTCATCTTCCGCTTGATTCGATTAACCAATTGTTGCTCATTGTTAGCTTCCCAGCCATTGTCGTACACCATACGTTTGAGAACACTCCAAAAATTTTCAATTGGACGAGCCTGAGGCACGTTAGGTGGATTGTCCTTTTTCGGTACAAATGGTATGTTTTGCTCAGTTAGCCAATCTAATGTTTTTTTCGCGTAATGACAGCTTGCAAGATCCGGCCAAAACATGATTTCGTCGTCAGCGTGATATTTGTTGATGAATTGCTTCAATTTCGGCAAGCATTGGCTGATATACACGTCAGAATTGACAGCTTTGGCCTTGTTTGGGCGTATCAAAGGCGCCGAGATACCCTTCGATGACATGGCTGCCCACACTAACACCTTTGGCTCATATTTCGATTTGCGGGCATATTTAACATCGTCTGGTTGTTTTAATGTTAGCAGTATAGAAACCATCGTTGCAACCCAATTCATGGTGCGAAAACGTAAAGTAAGATTCATCATCCAAAATTTGCACTTTCCATTTGCAAAATGCTCGCGACGAAGTGCACGGCAGCATTTTGGTATTTTTTTCGAGTTGTTGCTGTGTATATTTTGGTGCACGCTGACGTTTCCGATAGATTACGTTATGTTTTCTCAAAATCCGATGGACTGTCATGTTTGAAACCTGAAATTTTCGTGCTAATTTGCGTGTTGATTGGCCAACCTTGTTTTCAGCGCTTGACAGCAGTTTTTTCGTTGTTCTGGCACTCAATTTTGTTGGGCGACCACTTTTCTTTTTATTTTCCGGTTCTTTACCATCACGACAATCTTTCAAAACACGGTATATTGTTGATTTTGATATTGGCTCGTCTTTGAACACGCTCAAAATTTCACTTGTACTAAGCCGTCCAAAAAGGTTGGCGACTTGTGCTCGTAAATCCAGCTTGTACGACATTTTTAATGGAAACTACTGCGCAATTTGAGTTTGACAGTTCAGTAGGAACACAGATGAACGTGACAAGTACATTGGTTGACATCTGTGTGTTTGTTAATGCTGTCAAATAAACGCCTGAAAGTATTCCCAGGACTTATGTTACACATGTTAATTGGGTCTATGATTTTCTTGTGAAATCATTTTTCTTGTTTCTATATGAATGGTTAATTTATAACATGGTACTATTTTCTCCACATCAAGAATGTATCACTAAGTATATCGGTTCTTTTGCCTTAAGAAAATAATATGAAGATATAAATGAAGAGCGGGAGAATTTTTTGAAAAAAAAAAGCACGGGGAAAGAAAAAGAAATTTTAAAAATTAAAATTTTTTATTTAATTTTTATTATTTTTTTTTTTTTTGATGGGCTAAATTGGGCGGGGGGGGGGTGGGGAGAGAAGGAGGAAGTGGCAAACCCCCCCCTTTCCTTTTGTGTTTTAAATAAATGAAATATAACAACCGGTAGTACATGGACGCTGCTCACGTTTGTTGTGAATGTTTTCTTGACATTTGACAGTTCACTGTAGGTGCGATATATCTCAACAATAAAAACCTAAATGATCAGTGTTCATAAACTTATTAGAATACTGTTTTCTGGTAGAAGTGCAGAGGTTCCGGGCTTAGCCCCAAGCCGGGGTTACCTGCACTTCCCCTACAGTGGAAAAGTTCAAAAGAGGTTGGACAAGAGCATCTAAAATCGTTGCTTTTCTTTCATGAACTGTTGATAAACAATGTTGAGAAACTATGTCAAGGAATAAAAGTTGACATAAATACACATAAACATGTTTTTAAACGAACTGCTGGTGTGCTTTTTATTTCTGGGACGGTTTATATATCTTATTCACTACTTTATTATATGCTACGCAAGGGCAGTGCAAATCTTTTGATTTCAAAATGATAAATTTGGAAAAATTTAAATCGATGAAAATCGATGATTCAATATGCTTTTGCATAACTGCACCATACAGCTTGCGGATGACGATAGTGCCGTTCGTTAATTGTAAATCAATATACTCCATAACAAAGATGCAATCATCGTTGGGTCCATGACTGTTCAAATTGGTGAAAAAGGCAAACCATTTAACCAGAAAACCTTGCTGAATCGACTCTAATTAAGAACAACTGGTGCTACATGCGCTTTTTCATTTTCGCTCCAATCTGGTCTGCAGAAAGAGTAGCAAGCACTAGTCGTAGTTGTCGCCATCAACGCCAGTTTCTAATCGATAGTCATTTCGAAGTATTCAACGTGATTGTACGCCCACAACCATTGCGAAGTCGCTACGAGAAAGAACCGGCGACGTTCGAAATCCTTTACCAAACGGTGGTGGCAGTCGCAGCAGTGGCCTCTTTAATTTGCACTCGGTAATTATAATCTCTTTTATTTGCTCCTGTTGTCTGTTTCTCCCTCTTCAGCCTTGTCCAGACTGTAACTTTACAACGACAATCCGCTTCTTGCTCTATGCGTGCTACGTCCCTCATCAAGAAGTCAATAATCCATGTCAAGATGGCAGCGAGCTTCAAAGGCTCGCTGATCCTCACTCCCTTCCGATTCCGCATGACCGAGTCTCGCACTATACTTAGAGGGCTACGACCTAGCTTCCTATTCCAGGTCTCGTCGGTAAAGAGGGGGATTTGACGAAGCGCTTTCAGAAGAACGTGGAATTAAATCACGATTAGTAAATGAAAAAATACACACTGTTCTACATGCTAATCCGCCTCCAAGCGGCTTAAAATATTATTGCTTTTTATTGTACGCCTCCGGTCTTAGTGTTCCTAACCGTTGTTTACTGTCAAATCGAGTCCACTTCCACCCGCCACCGAATTGGGTTGGTTCTTGTCCTTCCTTTCGTGTCCCATGTTGAAGATGCAAACCCATCAACGCCATCTCTTTTATAGGTTAGTTCGTTGGGCTGGTTGGTATAACCGGAAGGCAGTTTACTTTGGTCAATTGAATTGAATTCTCATTCGCAATGTCAACCTTTGCTATGAGTAAATTATTTACTCCAATCATAACTTTAAAATAGGGAAACTGCCCCCATATTAATCTCATTGTTCCTATGTTCATCCTACGATGAATCAAACAATTGGGCAGTTGAAGGATCGGTTTCGTTTTCTAATAATGTTTGCTTACGTTAAATAACTACAACAAACATTACTAACTAATCCTGTCACGTGTATATCGTTTTATTTCAAGTAGGATGAATATAGGAACAATGAGATTAATATAGGTACATCTTCCCTACTTTGGCGAACTAGCTAAGGGCTGATTGGGATAGGTTAAACGACTAGAGAATCATTTTTAGTGTGGCATTCATAATTGCTTTCGAATAACTACCGTTTGGTGATTTTGGTGAAATTGATCATATTATGCGGTAGCTACACAATATGCACATCATTTGATTACAACACAATCAATGTGGAAATGTACGCTTTCTCCACACACATATTGCAAGAAGCTGTGGGGTCCAACGTTGATCAGAGGCATGGATGTCAACCACTACGCCGGGGTTACCCCAAGGGAGGATAGACTTTTTGTAGTAGAATTTTAAGGAATGTGCTTGCGTTTACTAGTGGAAGTTTGAAAAAGTGTTCCAGTTTTTAATTTTATATTTCTTAAAAATTTATCAACTAGGAAAATTCAAATGAAAACTTCATTTAAATCTTCTTTTTTTGCAATGTTTTTCTAAAGTGTTTTGATATATGGGAAAGTGATTCTCTTTTTGGTTTTCTTGGGCAGCAGGGTACAATCATGTGCTGTGTAAACTCACTTATTTATTCAACTCTTCGTCGCTGAAAAAGATCGACTGCGAGAAACGTGCGATGATTTTGGTATTCTAGTTGTCATGGCTCATGGATGGAGTATTCTATCCACGAGAATTTTAATCGCCAGTAATTTCATCAGGTCTCGCGAAGGCAAATGGAAGCGAAATTTATAAACGAGAACGGAATCGGTTATAAAGGGTGTCCCACATCAAATTACATCACGGAAAAAATACTGTAGAAAATTACCTATTTGGGTATTTTTTCTTGAATATTTGGGTAGAAGTAGTTTAGAGTGGTTATTGTTGTTGAATTTTTATCACTGTCAGTTTTTCGAAAATTGGAAAAAAATGCATAACCCGAAGAGCAACGCCGTGAACTGATTTTGCACAAGCACCTGAAAAATCCTCAACTCTCTCATCGGGACATCGGAAAACAACTAGGAATCGTGCAGTCAACGGTGAGTTGTGTGATAAAACGTTACTTCAAAACTCTGGGCATCGAACGGAAGGAGAAATGCGGTCAGAATGGATGTTCTGATAGTAATCAGGTTCACAAGCGTGTCGTGAAAGCGTTTTAGCGGAATCCCAAAGCTTCGGTTAGGGATGTGGCCAAAAAATTGAATGTGTCCAAGTCTTTCGTCCAGAGAGCCAAGGACCGGGAGCGACTGCATATGTACAAAGTGCAGAGGGCTCCAAATCGTGACGAACGGCAAAATGCGGTGGGAAAGTCACGGGCCCGGGTTTTCTAATTTATTTTATTAAGTGAAAGGCCTACAGAAAACATTTTTAACAGGGAATTTAAAATGACCATTACTTTGGAACTATCCAACCGATTAGATATCTTTTAGCAACTTCGGATTCCGGAACTCAACCACTTTCTCAATGGCATGCAGCATATCAAACTTCATGATTTAGCTAATCTAAGTCATCAGAAGACATATGGATAATTTTTGACCATACATATCATATCAAACTTTATAATTTTAAAAAAATAGGTCTACGGATGATATTCTTAGGATTCTTGACCATACTGGCCACTAGAAAAGGCCCCGCGGGATCCAAGTTCTACCGAAACAGTGGCCATATTCAAAAGTTTTCCAAACCCTGGCTTGCGACATATCAAATTTCATGATTTTGAAAAACTTTGTCTTCGAAGGAAAGTGTCTGACCACACTGGCACCATAAGAAGGCCCTGCGGGATCCAAGTTCCTCTGGAAAAGTGGACATATTCAAATCGTTACCAAAACCTGGCTTGCGACATATCAATCTTTGTGATTTTGCAAAACTAGATCTGCAGAGGATATTCTGAGGATTTCTGGTCGGACGATATTCAAAAAAGAGCATGAAGAGGACGGATGGATTACAAATGTGAGGCGAGGTCTTCTTTGTTCAATCTATCCTACGAGCATAAGCAGTACGATAAAGTTTCCTGGAAAATGCTTTGGTTGTTCTCTGAAGACAAAGTTTTGCAAAATCATGAAGTTTGATACATCGCAATCCAGCTTTTGGTTACGATTTGAATATGGACAATTTTTCGGAGGTACTCGGATCCCGCAAGGCTAGAGTGGCCAGTTTGGTCAGGAATCCTCAGAATGTCCTCCGCAGAACTATTTTAGCAAAATCATAAAGTTTGATGCATCGCAAGCCAGGTTTTGAAAACATTTGAATATGACCCCTTTCCGGAGAAACTTGGATCTATCAGGGAACTCGGATCCCGAAGGGCCTTTTTTAGTGGCCAGTATGGTCATAAATCCTCAAAATGTCTTCTGATTATCTCGTTTTGCAAAATAATGAAGTTTTATATGCCGCATGCCATGTTCCGCATCTAAAAATATTTTGCCAACCAGCCCTGGACAGGTACTTACCCCATTACTACTTACTTTGGAATCCGAAACTTCGGATATTTTCAGAATAGCCAGTGCAGATCCACAAACTAGGATAATTTTGTGATCTATTGCAAAAACCGCATCAAAATCCAATGGCTAACGATGGAGTATCATTAATTTTAAATTTAGATTTTTCTTTCTCAGAGGGGTTGGGGTCGTAGGTGTTAAAAGTATTTTTTGTTGTTGGATAAACTAGGGTTGAATATGTGCATCGTATAATTCTTTTTCTTTTTGTTTGTTGTTTTTACGGGACTTCAACGAGGCGATCATTCGTCCCGAGCGTGGTTTGGTGATATGTATGTATTGGTTTGTACAATGTACAGTGATGAATATACACCAGCAAAAGAACGTGATGCAATTGTTACAAAAAATATAACGGGAGAAGAAGAAATACGATTGTACTGTGCCTTGAAAATTCACGGTAAGGAAAAAGTTCGGTGCACTTGTGTGTAAATTTCTGCTCGGGATGATTTTATTTTTGCAGAATGTCATGGCATTTTCAATTGTAAAATTTTTTCATTCCTTGTCTTCACTTTGGCCATTATGAAAAGTGTCAAATGTTATCAAAAAAATGTTGAAATCAAGTCCCCGTACCACCACTGGTCAGGGCTATGATAATCGTAGTCGTGTGAAGTTAGTAGATATACCAATGACTTAACGAATACAGATAATCACATGAAAATAACATTCAATTTATGTGCCAGCTTTTAAATACAGGTTCACGTTTGAAGAAAGATTACACGCTTCACTTTAACATGAAAATTGAAATTATGCTCAGGTTAATTTTAATTTTTTTTTCTGGGTACGTTATAAACATAGGCCGATGGAATGACGATCAGTCTTTGAATGGCAACTTTCCGGAGATATTGTGCTGGTATTAGGTTGTAGGGCTTCAAATGGCGAGTTGACAACTTCAAAGGAGGGTGCGACCGACCTCTCGTCCTCACATGTTCCTACCTCACGCCTCCACGAGTCATATGATCACAAAAGACTGCCAGCTGAAGCATGCAGACGCTGATTGGCGTAGCCTGGGCAATGTTGTCATTTTAACAATAGCGAAGTGATATATTAAATATATTCAATGTACGTTTTAGTCTAAAATGATGATTGAAAAATTAAGGATATAAATAAATAAATAGAATTACTTTCATCAGTTGAGTAAAAGTCAGGTTTTCAACACACTTAGCGCAACGGAATTTGTTGCCGCAATGACAGGCCAAATGTCTCAGTCTTTTACAGTTGGTACAATTATATACCCTCGCTATATAAAGGCACACCGGGAAAAAAGCTCCACCCAATTTTACCAAGTTTGGGAGAACAGAACGAACGAAGATCACCAGAAGCGAGTCGGAAAGTTGATTAACTTTTTTCATCTGGCAACGATGCTGAATGAAGTTGCTTTATGACAATATAGTTGCAAGCTCACGAGCAACCTTAGAGCTTTTGAAAAAAAAAACAGAAGCTCGTGTCAAGTTCTCGAAAGTCAGACTCGCATCGGAGACAACGCCATCGATCTTCACATCTCATACTTAGTGATGTGATGTGATGTGTGATAAGAACCCACCATCAGTGCAAGGATTACCTAAGGCTGCAGGACTATTCTCCGCAGGTTGTTCTGAGAGAATAGCCTACGTGATGGCTTCTTGTAGCAGGGTCAGCCGATCTCAGTGAGGACCTTTGGAAGAGTACGGCCAGAAGGCCGCGTGTCTTCGCATGACAAGGGACTGGCGACTCCACGAACCCTTGTCCAGTCAACAAATCCTTCGACTGCCTTAGGCTACCCCCCTTGGGCAATCCCCGTTATATAGTTGTTAAAGGAACAGTGGAAATTTTTAGCATGAATGACTTATAAAATAAAAAAAAATAAAAAAATGTTAAGACATAAAGATTCAATTAACACATTTTACTTGTTTTTATTTGCACTAGTAAATGTACTGGGATATTGCAAATTTCTACTGTTCCTAATAATATAGTTGTGGGCAATAAAATGAGGAAGGATCTTACCAAAAAATTACATTTCAAATAACTTACCATAAAAGCATATCAGTCTCTATGTTGCATGATAAAATCAAGGGATACTACTTTCCAACGCATCTTCCGCAGCATGTTATTCGTATAGGACTAATTTGCTTTTATAGATTTGATCCAATATGAATGGATCAAGAGCTTAACTGCATATACTGTGCTGGTTTTTACAAGGTCTCACTCTTCTCGTATTGAAAGACATCATGAAAGACTCAATTGCTATGTATAAAAATTTCAACTTGAATAATTTACATGGAATTTTACACTATACAAATTAAATTACTTGACTATGTAAAGAGCAGCTACAGTAAGTCAATGCGCTTCCGACCGTTCACTTACCGAAAACCCAACCTACCTCTTGTTGCATTATTAAATCCTCGTAAATTGAAATTTAAAGTGACAGTAAGTGTAGTGATGATAGCACTATCAATTCAGTGGATAGTAAGTGTAGTGATAGTAAAGTAATAGCATCAATTCACTAAAATCTCGGTTTGAGGTATCCTGAAAAAGTTTGTTACATCTATTGAAATTTATTAATTTTATTTTACTCATATTTACTGGTCACTATTTGCTGCTTGATACTGATTTCATAACCTCATCTATGAAGTAAAATCAATAAAACCACAATTATCAAATATAATAATATTGTGAGTAATGATAAAGTATATAATGACAAAGATTGAACTGTAAAATCAGACACAAGCTAAATGAATACAACGCTGTATGAATCATATCCTCTCGAATTTGGTATAATGTTCATTTGCAAAACGGTAATGAAAAATACATTCAATAATAATTGCAAAAGCCTATCACCGACTCCGTTGCCACCTTCTGACATCTAATGGATTGTTACTGAAAAATAAATAAAAATTAGATATTTATTATGATCCTCCTAGTCCTGGAAATGCTAAAACAGTATAGATCATTCCAAAAATCAAAGATGAAATTTCAATAAAAACTATTATTTTATAAGACATGTTGTAATATTTTTTCTTCATACTGTTCTAGTAACATTTCAAAGATAGCAATTGGAGTAATCGAGGAGTCCAGTTTGATGATATCTGAAATAAATGGCTTATTTAATAATAATACCACCCAACAAAATATTTTAATGTAATCCTTTACCGCTTAGAAGCACATGCCAGTCTTTTATGAATTTTGTGAAAATAATTTTGTTTTCGTCTTTTATAATTTCATGAAAAATAAATTGAGCCTTTTATGCTTGTCATGTTGCTCCAGGGTCTTACATGGTTTTGGAATGCAAAGATGATTCTAAAACGTGCTGAAATTATTATTAAAATGAGAATGGAAAATATACAATAGGATTTAAAGGTACACGATCTTCAGTCGCACCCCCTCACTTCGCTATTGTCAGATTGACAACATTGCCCAGGCTACGCCAACCAGCGTCTCCATGTTTCAGCTGGCAGTCTTTTGTGATCATATGACTCGTGGAGGACGAGAGGTCGGTTGCACCCTCCTTCGAAGTTGTCATTTCACCATTTGAAGCCCTCTTCACATCTCATACTTAGTATGCAAAAAAAAAATTATCCACACCCCTCAAAAATTAATATTTTTGTTTTTCTAGTTAAAATCAATTTTAATTGAATAGTGTTCCTCCATGATTTATCAATTTTGTTTATTCATCACATTTCCATTGAAAATACGGCGTTTATAACTTTTCTTGCGATTTTATGTGATGAATTATGAAAAAAGGAAAAAAAATTACACAAAAAATGTTTATCCACCCCCAAATGGACACTACGATTTAAGCGTGTTTTACAGTGTTTTAGTGTGTATTCTGCAATTTTCTCGAATGTAAACATTGTGTCTAGCTGTCATTTAGTGCTCTTGAAGTTTTCGTGCTCAAAATTTCAGTTTCGTGTACAAAATTGGAAGTTATTTTGCTGCAAAATGCCCAAAAAGCACAAATTTCGATCAGCATCCGAAATGTGATTATTGAGCATCACAAAACTGGCAAAATCTACCGTGATGTTACCGATTTTGTCCAGCTTCTCATTGATACGGTCACTAGGATTGTGCAGATCTACAAAAAGCGTGGTTCTATCTCAACAGGTAAACGATCGGGGCGTCCTTCAAAGACAACTGACCGAATTTACAGAACTATCGTGAAGAAGGTAGAGCTTGACCGAGGACTATCAGCTCCAAAAATTGCGAAACAGATTGAAATCGAGTTTTCCATTCAACTGACATCACAATCCGTACGAAATCGTCTTCATAAGAAAGGTATTGAGGGCAGAGTAGTACTTAAGTAGCCATGGTTGTCCGCAAAAAATATCAAAAAAATATTGAAGTGGGCCCAGGACCATATTTCATGAACCAGTCATGACTGGAGTTAGATAATTTTGTCAGACGAGACGAAAATAATGCCATTCGGGTCTAACAGTTTCACAAGAAAATGGCGGCGAATCGATAAAAGTTTAAAAAAGGAGTGTTTGCGGCTACAATCAAGCATGGCGAGTGGTGAGTTACTTTACCAACAATGATTTTTCAACCAACTGAGCATGACTTTGATTTTTTTTTTCTGCAGGTAGAGTCGTGGTGTGGGGATCTATGGCTACATCTGGCGTTGGAGAACTTGAGTTCATTGATGCAATCATGACCAAGGAGGTTTATTGGGAGGCGTAAACTACCAGCGCTGCACAAAAACTAAAGTTGGGGCACAGAGTTGGGTCGCAGATCTCCGTTCCAACAAGACGGAGATAAAGAGCGCACATCAAAGCTGTTTTTGCAGTGGTTCAAGGAAAAGCGTATCAAGGTTATGGAGTGGCCAGCACAGTCTCCCGACCTTAATCTGATCGAGCATCTCTGGTCAATTTTGAAAATTAAGGTCCAGGAGTAAAAACTAACAAGCATCCAGCAATTGCGGCAGGTAATCTCAAAGCGATGGGACAAAATCACCCCGGAAACAACTATTAAGGTTGTTAAGTCGATGCCACGACGATGCCGAGCAGTTATCGGAGCCAAAGGTGGTCATACAAAGTACTTAAACTGTGTGAGCCAGCGGGGTGGATATACTTTTTTTGCGTTATTTTTTAACATTTTTTTTTAACATCATGTCTCAAATGCAAGAGAATTTGTTTTTAACGAAGGACAACGTCTCTCTTTTCTATACCGGGTGTCATTTCAAAATTTTAGCGTTACGCAAAAATGAAAGGTTTCTGAGCGTTAATAACTCTCATTTGACTGAACAGAATGACTACATTTATACACCATTTGATCATAAAAACTTAAAAATGTTTTAGATTGAAATTTTAATTAAGTGCTATTAGTATAAATAGTTAAATTTTGTACTTAAAATGACCTACTTTTGCTCCCATACAAATCTGTATATGAACAGGTTGAAAATATGGTTTACCCTTTTTGGGTCCTCAAAAATGGGTAACAAATGGTTCCAATTGACTTCTTCTTTTTATTTCATCTCGTTTCATTCCATGTTAATATAGCAACAGTCACACCACTCAGCTGCAAAATCATTTTGCTTTGCTTCCGGTGTCTGGTTTTATAATTCCCTCTTATAAAATTTGCTTTGTACTGCATTCTCATGCCTCTCTTCTTTGTAGCCAATGCTATCAACACCAGTATAAAGCACACGATTTGAACCAAAGTGATTTCGTAGGGACATTCGAGTTCGATTGAACGGCACATACGGTTGTGTTTTTCGCTCCCTCGTTACGAAGATTTTTTCTCGTTTTTTTTTATCTCATCCGTTTTCTCGCGTGTCTGGCTCCCAAATTATTGTTTGCTCTTGCTCTCTACAAACCAGAAGGAAGCGCTGCAAAGGTTCACAAGTTTTCCCGGTCGACCTATTGCCGCGGGTTGTAAAAATCGAAAATCCACGCGGGCGGCATGCACTTCCGAAGCTTTACCGGAGCCGGGCACCTCCCAGCGGAAAACGATGTTTGTGACAACTAGGTTACTAGAATCATCCCAACTATCTTGCCGTCGGCCATTCACAGCGACGAGGAGTTTATTAAACTACTATCTGGATTGAATACAGCACATAATGATGGCACATTATTTGGCCAGCTAAATAAACTTAAAATATAAATTAATATCTTAGGCGTGTCATAACCATCGTCCTTTTCAGGACGACTAATTCAATTTTACAATAAAAAAGGTTTTGAGTTGTTTAAGTGAAATGTTCCTGATTTATCCTGAGCAACCTTTGCATATTATCAAAAATAGCACCTTTGGGATTATTTGAGGCATTCAGTCGAATGTTATAAATTCGACAGAGTTTCTCCATTAAACCCTTATTGATTTTTTTTTCATTAAACTGAACTGGAACTGCCTCGGTTGGTAGAAAAAAAATCATAAGAAGAGCCGGGTCAAGCAAAATATTAAAAAACATTTTAATTTTAATCAACCATATGTGTTATGATATGTAGGTATAAATAAGATTATACCATTATTACTATACACCCACGTGGTCCTACGTGAACCTCGCGGTATTATCCTTGATATAACCCACCTCTATTTTTTTTTATTTTGAACTCGCATTATTTGGCTTTATTTTTACATGAATAATAATAAACTGAATAACAATTAACGATGTTCTAATTTTCTGGTGGGTTTTTTGGAAGAAATCTTATTTTTCACTGGGGGTGGATAATCTTTTTTTTTGCATACTGTACATAGCATTCGATATTAAATACTTCATCGTCAGCAATTTTATTTGCTATTTCATATTTCGGCGCTTCTACACGCAGTATTTTGAATCTTTTTTTATGTATCGGGACACCATGATACTTACGCACCAATTCTTTCAAAATATCGAGCATTTTTAAAACAACCGAAGGTCCCATTGAGTACGGATGGTAATGAATTATGCGTGTTTCTTCGGCCTCCGCAGAGATCATAATTATGCACAAAAATAACAACGATCACAAAAAAAAATTAGTTGGGGGTTATATCAGGAATATAACTGCAAGGTTCACGTAGGACCGCGTTGGTTTACATATAGTTATAATGGTATCATATAATTGATACGTATCATTACACTTCTTCTTTATACTCCTTATGAATTTGGCTCCATACTGTACTTCAGTGATCTTTATTTTTCTGGGCCATGCTATTCAACGCTAGTATATAGCACACGAGACGAACCGAAATGATTTCATAAGGGACGAATGGCCAGTTTTAGCGGCCCGAAATTTTATCATTTTACTAGGTAGACTTGGAAACCTGTAACTGTCCGATTAGCCGGTCTTGCATGACTCTGTCTCCTATACCATAACCGGGCGGACTGAGGCGGGTGAACAAAGTTTTGTCCGAACCACACGGTTAGAGCTCGTGTCGAAAACTGAGACCATTTCGGATCATCTCGCGTGCTAAGTCTTTCTGACAGACCAGTTTTGACATGATAATGAATCATGAGGTGTTTGTTTCGTTTACTCAAAGCTCCTTGATAGGTGAACAGAACTGGAACGGAATTAACAATCAATTATTGTTATGATCCGTGTACATTAGCTTGTTGAATTAAGAATTTAGTTCTGGTGTTAATATTAGCTGATCGATTCCTCCTTTCTTCCTTTGGCCTCCATGATGTCCGTACTCAGGCGGTTCCGAATTTTGGACTTATTAAGATTGTTTTCCGAGAAAACTCGCTTCACTCCTGCAAAAGAACGCGGAATTAGTAAAAAGTTCGCAATGAACTTTCTTAGCAAGTGAAAAGCCAGCTTCCCATCAGACGTTTTCTTCAACAAGTTTCGAAGTCTTCTGATTCTTCTACATCGTTGTCCTTGCAGATGGTTATCGTCCTCAACTTCCGAAAATCATTTTCAATGGCCTGTTCCTCATCGCTTTCAAAGAAGTTCGGATATTGTTCAATAATCTAGTTGAACTCTTTCAAAGGGCGCAGCTTCGCCGTTATATATTTCCGACTTCTAACGAAGATGTTTCTCGAAATCTGAAACCCCTAAATTCGTCAGGTGTTTAAGGTAATCATCCACACAAAAAATTGCAAGGAGCTCCATCAGCGAGACTTCAGCTGATTGCACATCTTCAGGAACTCCATATCTTTTGACTGGAAGATTCGATTCGCTTTGATGATAAGAGACAATACGAGGCTTAAGAATAAGAGTAATAGCTGCGTCATCGGGTCATTAAGATGGCAACAATAAAACCGTTGTCTCAGTTTGATTAGAACGAGAAAAACAACACGAGCTCCGAAAACCGTTCCATATTCCATTTGACAACTGACTCCAACGATAGCCATCTAGTGGCAGACGGATGCATCTGTGTCATCTGCAATTTCTTGGATCGTTTGAGGCTGCAGGACAAGTAACTGCAATCATTTGTTCCAGATACAATGGCAGTTTTTTGCATGCGTTACTTGCACAAAGGGCCAAAAAGTGGCAAGTACATTTGATAATTATCAAATGAGGACAGTCACGTTTCAGCAGCTTCTTGATGGATCGATCAGAACCCATCATTACCGAAGCTCCATCTGATCCAAAGCCCACAAACCTTTTTTTTTTTTGTAATCGGTGCCATCGATCTGCAACTGTTAATCAATTGCGCAAAATATGTATGGGTTTTCGCACTGCAAGATTATATTAAAGATAACAAAAAATCACGTAGAAATAAATATGCTTCCTATGGCAAAAATTACTATCGAGAACATTATTCTAGCTTCCCAAAATTCTTCTGCACAAATGCATAAAAATACTTCTAAGTTAGAAGAATAGTATTTTTGTAGAAATCACTGCAAGACATTCTGCCGAAATTTTCGCAGCAGTTTCTTGCGGAACTTAGAAACAAACACTTCTCCAGCGGAATACCTGAAAAAGATTGAAACAATATCTGGAGAACTATACGTAAGAATCCTTGCAGGCATCCTAGACAAAATTTGAAAAATAATTCTACAAAAACCTATTGAGAAATTTTTTAAGTTAAGAATAAAATAGATGACATTACGGAACTCAGGCAAAAAAAAACTTCTTAGATTTCTCCAACAAATCAGGATTTTATCCAAGAATTACCTCAGGAAAAATGGGTAGTTTTTATGTAGTTCTTTCAGGTGTCCTCCAGTGATTACTTTAAAATCACAAAACTTCACAAGATCAGGGATTCCACCAAACATTTAATCAAAAGAAAGTTTTGAAAAATTACCGATGCAATGTCAGAAGAAACTCCTGAAAGAATCCCTGGAGGAATGCCTATAAACGTCTGAAGAATACCTATAGAAACGCCAGACGGAATATCTAAAGGAATGTCCGAGAATGGAATTCTATGAGAAATGCTATGAAATTTTCTTGAAAAGAGGTGGTGTTACCGTCAACAACTGCGAGCAAGCGAACCGGATTTCAAAGTTTCCTAATTACCTAGTGTTTGTGTTAAGTTCAGCGTTGACAAGACCGTACCCCCGTACTACAATGTACCTGCGTCGTATAGAGAAAGTGCGAGAGCTAGGATTACGGAAATGGAGAACGTGGCATCATAGAGCGAGTAACAACAGCTCTAGACTGATTTAGCGGCATGTCGGCGGTGGCCAAAAGGAAAAGGTGACTTCCACTTGGTGGTAAACATGCGGTCGTCAAATCGTAATTGCGTGTAAATTATCGGTTGCCGTTACTCGGTGAGATGAACATTAAGCTCAACGGGGCGGCATATTTTTCAAATCTTGATTTGACAAACGCGTTCTATCATTTGGAGTTACATGAGTCACCGAGGGATCTAACGACCTTCTTGTCTGATAATGGTATGTTCCGGTTTACGCGTTTAACGTTCGGGGTAAACTGCTATTCGGAAGTTCAGGCAGCCGAGAACCCTTTCCGAGCTTCGAAGCTTCACGAAGTATCACGAGACCATTATGGGAACTTACAAGCTGTAATATATGGACCTAGGGCGCAGAGTACGTGGAAGATTTTGAGCAATTGAAAAACCAAATTGCCCATTGTACGATAACTCTTGGGTTCTTCTCTGGAACAGACAGAACTGTTATGTACACAAACGCCTCACCGCAAGATCTAGGTGCTGTCCTTATTCAGGATGATAACAAAAGACCTCCACGCATCATCAGTTTCGCATCGAAAGCCTTAACAAAAGCTGAGAAGAAATACCCACAAAATCAACGTGAGGCTGCAGTGGAGGATCTCACCTACTAATTATTAGGAAGGCCTTTTATACTCCAAACCGATGCACAGGACTCCAAATTTTCAAATGTATGTCGTAATGCTCCTGGTAGGCGGCGCTGCAGTTGTGCGATAACTGTCATGTAAATACATATTTATCAATGGAAAGGCTAGCATATCACCTGAAAAGTTTTGTTTGTTTTTCTCTTCACTGGTATCTTATACCGGCTATCCCATATTAACTTTTACACACGTTTTTCAAGAAAAGGTATATGGACTTCAATGTCTGTTCTCTGTGCTTATATGTCCAATGATCATTTTAACCTTTCCTTCTTCCTCTTATGATTTTGAAGTATCTAGTGCCTTGAATACAAGAAGCTGCAACTGAATCAGCAGCAGAAATAAGTACCTAAAGTCCGTTTAGGCTTCCTTGTTCGTTTATTATTTCTCTTTACAGGCTCGGCTGTTGAAGCTACTAATTTTATCAATGTTAACATCTATTGACCACCATTTTGATATTAACTGTTAACACAGAGTACGTCGAATATTACTCTGTTAAAATACCCTAATACATGTTATAACTCCATAGAAACAGCAGAAAGGAAATCACTATTTTAGAAATTTCTATTATGCATGAAAGGTGTACAATTCTAAAACATTATCCAGCCCAGGCCACCCATTTTGCTGTATAAAATTACTTACACGCTTTAAATACTTATTTCCTTAGTATATTCATGAACCTTATTATAATTATATTGCGTGAACCTTATTATAATTCATTGATTTAAAACATTTCAATACTGGGATGGGAGGGTGCACCAGGGCATCACTGAAGTTGCAATTGGACAATGGAGTGGACAGCCAACCGGAGTCTAGGAGGGGATGTGTCTTTCATTTATGATTGTTACATTCCACTCCAACAGTTGTAATGAATTTGACGCGCCTTTCTCAAACAAACCATCTAGTGGAAAGCTTAACTGAATTGCGTATTTTGTTATTCATTTTATCCGATCATATTGCTGGAAGGAGATTGTTTTATTCCCGCAGGTTTCGCGTAAGTGTGTCTGCTTACGGGCCTGCCCAACCCTTTTTGGCCCTTCATACGGCGATATGTTGAATTTAGAACGGTAACAAAGCATGATCTTTCTGTTAAGTGGAACCGCATGCAGGGCAAGGCCTACGCTAGGATGGTGGCTTCCTACATACATACATACATACAAACCGATGCACAGGACTTCAAGCTTTTCCTTAACTGGTAGCACGAGGACTCCAAGCGAGCGTGTGGACGGCTGGGCTCTTAGTCCATATAATTTTGAGGTGGAATACGTGCAAGGAAGTGAAAACATAGCGGATCCGTCGTCAAGGCTGTATGTAGGTGCCGATTGCCCATTCGAGGAAGATATCAGTCCTTGGGAAATCGCATCCCTTGAGGAAGATCAAATCCAATTCATAACGGATGTCAAGCGTGCAACAGCGGTGGATAGGCAGCTTCTGAAGGTGACTGATGCCCTTGAAACGGGTGTTCGGTCAAACGAACTGAAGAGATTCGAAGCGCTCGGTGGAGACTTGACCATATGTGATGGCATTCTGGTTAACACTGGTAGCGCACTTATACCAGAGAATCTTCGTCAGAAAGCGCCACCACGAGGGCCACCCGTCAATTGCTAAATTCAAGGGCATATTAAGGGAACGTGTATGGTGACTCGGCATGGCAATGGATGCAGAGATATGGGTGAACTCATGTGTGGTATGTGCAACCAACGGAAGACCTGAGAAGCCCAGATATGTCATTGCTAAAGAAATAAAGAAAATGTTTGATTCAATTAATTGTTTTTGAAATACAAACTTTAAAACAAAAGAGTGTTTTTATTTCTCGATACTCTTATCACAAGGTGTCTGTTTTTTTTTTTTTTTTGACTGGGGAGAAGATGTGTGGATGCCATAATGTTAACCAGCAGCACTGGCGGTTATCCTTGCCACACCTCGCTGATTGATCCTACCTTACATAGATACCTCATTTATGGCATCCAATAGAAAGCTGACACTTGCCCGATAGCTTATGTAATCGTGGTAAGCCGCGTCTCGTCCATTTTCGTGTTCCAACCGCAGCAGAGGTAATGTGTTCTCTAGTCACAGAGCGGAACGGTTGATTCCTTGCAATCCTGATATTCACAGTAATTTTTAAGTAAATCATTATACTACTTATACGAATAGCACTTAATTGTAATTTCAACGCAAATATTTTGTAAGTTTTTTTTTGAGAATGGGTATATAAATGAAGGGATGCGTAGGAACGGAGAGAGCATAAAAACAATTAGTGTACATTTTTTTAAATGATGAGGAAGAAAAGAAAATGTATGATGTATGATATGTACTACCACCCATTGCAGCACGGAAACTAAGTCCGACAGCAATGGGCTCTCCTCTCTGTTAGACTTGATCAAGCTTTAATAACCACTGATTATCCTAATCATGCCGTTGTATGAAGGGCCAAAAAGGGGTTGGGTGGATCGATATGCAACATCACTTATACGTATCCACAGGGATATAAAGAATCTCCTTCCAACAACAAGATTGGACAATTGGTCAAAAGAGCAAGCTATCTAACATGAGGATGCCCCAATGGGCGGGGAGAAGAGCCAGCCCTCTATTCACAAACTGTTAGCAATGGGGAGTTGGCATTCCCACTCTCCCCATCCAGAGTGCTTCAATCGGGTGCCCTGATGGTCCCTCCCATTCCCATGAAATATTTATATAATGGTGTATATATTTATGTGAATGAAAAATACTACAAGCATTCGTATCTATAATATATGATCTTCATTCGGTTGATCCTGAAATGCAAGAAATGTTGTAAAATGTTAAAGTGTAGAGTTCTGTGGTTCCGCGCTTAAGCACGTTTTCGTTCGTTTTCAGCGATAGCAGCTATTCACCAAAATCTTGATTCGAGGTATCCTGAAAAAGTTTGTTAAATCTATTGAAATTTTACAAAACTAACATTTATACATTTTAATTTACTGTTGCCATGGTCACTATTTGCTACTTGATGCTGATTTTATAATAGCAGTCCGCTTTTATTTTTGCTGACCTAAAAGTTATTGCTACCGAGTTGGGAATGGGAAGATTTAAGTGGAAGGGAGTTAAAGATAAATGGGCAAAAAACAATAAGTAATGTTTTAATCATCTTTGAAGTAAAATCAATAAAACAATATTACCAAATATAATGATATTGTGAGTTATGATCAAGTAATAAAGGTTGAAATGTAAAATCAAACACTAGCCAAATGGCACACAGCGCTGCATGAATCAGATCAGCTCATAATTGGTAAAAAGTCCATTTGTAAACCGGAAATGACAAATACATTCAGCAATAAGTGCAAAAGCCTACCACAGATTCCGTAATTTTCAAAAGCCTACCACAGCTGTAATTTTCTGCGTTATATACTGGACATATAAGGAATGCTAGATGTCATAAATTGAATGTATGTTTCGTGTTTAAGCCAGATACCGCCTAAATCAGGTTTGTTGCATGAAAATGTGAAGGTCGTGATATGATGGAAATAATACGATGTTGTAAAGAAATACTACATAATGTACATATAATAATTAAATGCCGCTATTTGCCTCTCCCGCTGCGTTGTTAGATGATTGAAACTCTAAAATAGCAAAAATTCCAACGTGATATAATGAAATAAAGTTGATCACCTGGCATCCTAGCAAAATAGCAAAGAAAATTTAGGCAAATAAATTTCATACGAGTATGATTACTGCCCAAAAACGGAAACTCAATAAATCCAAAACAAAAAATAAATTAAAAATGAATGACAGGAAATTCTTCGCTAACTCTTTTTTTCTACTGGTTCCATAAATGATTCTTTATGTCTGTAAAATATAAAAGGTAGGCTCATAAACAATGTTAGTTTTTGAATTAACTAATTTGGACGACGAATATTTTTTATTTGTGGAATTTGTCGTATATTATCCTCTCTCTAAAAAAAATGTAAATACCATCCTATCTTTTCAAATACACAACGTGAGTTAGGTGGGCCAAAACTTACAACGATGCAAATGCGAAGCTGAAAATACCATTGAATAATATTGTGAAGGGATGTTATAATATAAAATGATAATAACAATTATATTTGTAATGTCTGCATGTCTACTGATCCTGCTGCAATTGTAGAAGGACTTGCATTATCATAGCCACGGGGGAAGAAAACAATTCAAAATTATTATACAACACTTGGGAATTCCATGGATGATCTGAAATTATATACCGTATAAAGAATACTTCCATTTTTCGTGGTAGGGTAAGATTTCAGCATGCTACTTTACCGGGGTTACGCTGCCTACATCGCCTTGGTGCGGATGCCACCTAATGTATAGTTGACGCGATACAGCGTTTCTTACTCAACCGTTGGATGCCAGGACAGACGCTGTTTGAGCCGCACCTCCTTGGTGGACAGACGCTCGGCACGCACCTCCTCAATCTAGCTGAAGTCAGAAGGACAACAGTGCCCAGGCTGCACTACCAGCTAAGTACGCAACCCTTAGCTGGCGGTCTTTGTCATCTTTTGACCCGTGGAAGCATGAGGTAGGAACTTGTGAGGACCATAGCTATGTTGCGTGGACGCACGCTCCATCTCAGGTGTCTACTCACCATTTTGCAGCCCGCCATCTGTACCTGTGGCTTGAAAAGCAGCATTTTCACAGCTTCCGGGACTGTCAACCAAGAAATTTACGTGAAAGAGTGTTTGAATAAACGTCTGCTGCCTTTCCTGAAGAAACACGGTTGTTCCGTACTGTTTTGGCCGGATTTGGCATCTTGCCATTACGGTAAAAAGGCCATGGAGTGGTACGCCGCCAACAACGTGCAGGTGGTTCCCAAGGACAAGAACCTCCCAACACGCCAGAGCTCCGCCCAATTGAGAAATACTGGGCTATTGTCAAGCGGAACCTAAAGAAGACCAAAAAAACTGCTAAGGACGAGCAGCAGTTCAAGGCAAACTGGCTTTCTGCGGCGAAGAAGGTGGACAAGGTGGCTGTACAAAATCTGGATGGCAGGGGTCAAGCGTAAGGCCCGGCAATTCGGATTTGGAAAAGCGGAAGCCTAACTGAATATTTTTCCTGAATTTTATACTAATTGAACTTGAAAAAGAAATTTAATTTGATTTTTTTAAATAAACGATTTCACCGATTTACACGCGTTTTCCCTTGACCAAATTTTGACCGTATCACCCTTTATTGAGGTTCAGCATGTTTCGTCCCGGCAGCTCCGAGCGGACGAATTCCAAGGATAACAATCACAGCAGCAAAGTTCTGAAGGAAAAATATTCTGTAAATAAAACTTTCCTAACATTTGCTCGTTTACTGTCCAAGGGCCCAGGGGAGTTGTTCTACTCCAAGTTTCTCTCATAGTCGATATTCGGGGTATACTTTTCAGACACAATGCCAGCGAAATTTCTTGGAAGCGGATGAAGAATTCAGAGACTTTCAGATGATAATTTTATTTTCGGTTCGAAATGATTATCCAGTTTCACCGCAATCGAACATATTTCGATTATAAATTATCAGTAATGCAACGCGCAATTTCTCGGTCAAAAAACTTGGCAAAAAATTCACGGCGAAAATCACCAAGAAAGTCACTCCCATCAATGTCTGTCTCTTCTTGGTATCTTCCATTTTCCGCTTCAATAAAACTTGTGACAATTATATTCTCACAGCAGACGCAATCGAACGCTATCTCGAGTTATGCCGAAATTTGTGTTTCATTTGTATAAGAGCCCCCTTACAGAGAAGAGAGGGGATTCAAACAATCATAAGAACCTTCTTCAGCCCCAAAAACCCCTGCATACAAATTTTCACGCCAATCGGTTCTGTAGCTACCGAGTCTATAAGGGTCAGACAGACAGAAATTCATTTTTTTATATATAGAAATCCTGCCTCTTAAAACCCCCATATGCCAAATGTAGTTTGATTTGCTGGAATAGTTCTCAAGCTCTGCAGAAATTTCTGTTTCATTTGTATGAGAGACCCCCTCCCCTAAAAGCGGGGGAGGGATCTTGAACTGCCATAGAATTATTTCTCGCTTCCAAAAACCTACACACGCCAAATTTAGTTCCATTTGCCTGATTTGTTCTAGATTAATGTAAAAAATTGTGATTCATTTGTATGGGAGCCCCCCTTCCAGAGAGCGGAGGGGTCTCAATCCAACAAAGAAACATTTCTTGCCTTGAAAAACCTCCACCTGCCAAATTTGGTTCGGTATGCTTGATCAGTTCTCGAGTTATGCAGAAATTTGTGTATCATTCAAGATGGAGCCTCTCCTCTTTTCAGACGGTGGAGGGGTCTCAAACTACCATAGAAATAGTTCTCTCCTTAAAAAACCTCTACATGCCAAATTTGGTTCCATTTGCTCGATTAGTTCTTGATTTATGCAGAAATTTGTGTTTTATTTGTATGGGAGCCCTCTCTTTCAGAAAGAGGAGGGGTCTCAAGTCACCTAAGAAACATTTTATGCTTTCAGAAACCTCCACATGCCAAATTTTGTTCCATTTGCTCGAGTTAAGCAGAAATTTTTGTTTCATTTGTATGGGAGCCCCTCCCCCCACTATTGACATATTTATTGCTTTAAAAAACCTCCACATGCTAAATTTTTCCATTTGCTTGAGTAGTTCTTGAGTTATGCAGAAATTTGTGTTTCATTTGTATAGGAGCCCCCTTATAGAAAAGGGAGGGGTCTCGAGTCACCTTATAAATATTCTAGCTTTCAAAAACCTACACCTTCAAAATTTAGTTCCCTTTGATTGATTGATTTTCGATTTAAGAAGAAATTTGTGTTTTATTTGTATGTGGGCCCGCCTTTTCAGAATGGGGAGGGGTCTCAAACTGTCATTGAAACATTTCCTCCCTTCGAAAACCACTACCTGCCAAATGTGGTTCCATTTACTTGAGTAGTTCTCGAAATTTATGTTGCATCTGTATGAAAGCCTCCCCCACCCCCTTCCAGAAGAAGGAAGAGTCTCAAACTACCATAAAAACATTTCTCTCCTCCAAAAACCTCCAACTGCCAAATTTGATTCCATATGCTTGATTAGCTCTCGAGTTATGCTGAAATTTGTGTTTCATTTGTATGGGAGCCCCCCCCCCCCCCCTTACAGATGGCGGAGGGCTCTCAAACCACCATAGAAACATTTATGCAAACTATAAATTGATTTTTCTGAATCAAAGGCTTCCAGAAAACTCCACATATAAAATGTGGTTCTTGAGTTATGCAGAAACTTCTGTTTCATTTGTATGGGAGCCTCCCTTTCAGAAAGAAGAGGGGTCTCAAACTACCATAGAAACATGTTTTGCTTCTAAAAACTCTCACATGCTAAATTTGGTTTCGTTTGCTTGATTAGTTGTTGAGTTATGTAGAAATGAGTGTTTCATTTGTATGGGAGCCCCCCTTTCCAGAAAAGGGAGGGGTCTCAAACCATCATAAGAACCTTTCTCGGCCCCAAAAACTTCTCCATACAAAATTTAACGCTGATGGGCTTAGTAGTTTTCGAGCCTATGAGGTTCAGACAGACAGACAGAAATCCATTTTTATGTATATATATATATATATATAGATTGGCAATTTATTTATGGAAAATTTCAAATACTCTATGGAACATGCGAATATATTTAATTGCACAAAGGTTACATTCTACGGATCAAGTATACATGTTTAAGGAAAGTTATTGAACAATTTATGGATCATTTGCAATATATTTATGAGCAATCCGTACACTTTTAACGATCATGCCTTAGATATAAAACGGTATATTTTTTACATTTTTTACAAATTTCATATAAAGTATGGATCAGAGTGATGAATTTCATGGATCAGAGTGATGAATGTTATGGATCATTTCATTTTTTTATGGATTTTCACCAGAGTATTGTGGGTCAAGAATGCGTTTTTCATGGCACTATTTTCAATTTTTGATGGATCGTTTATTACTTTTTATATGCAAGAGTACGTTTGCCGTTTATTAGTTACCAGAGTAATTTTCTCTTCTTCACATTTTGCTCTTGGATTTTACGCTTTCTCCTGCATTGAACTTTTTTTTGAGGCTTTACATTACTTTAAGTGATTTTAAACATTTCAGGGTCGATACAAAAAAATTCAGAATAGATTCACTTTATGTTCAAGTGATTCCGGACTGACTTATGTCATATTCACATGATTCCACATTTTACAGATATGATTCACTTCGTATTTGAGTTATCTCAAAAAATTTAAGCTAATTCACTTCATATTTAAATGTTTCGAATCTTTTATTTTGGGATTCAAACATTTTTGGGTTGATTCAAAATTCTTGAGCTTTAAATAACTTAGAATTCAAGTGATTCAGTATTAACACACTTCATATTCATGTAACTGTCTACTTTGCACGGCTGATTGAGTTACTTTTTAAATGTTTTCAAGCTTTTCATGGCTGATTTACTTTATATTCAAGTAATCATACACTTTTCAACTTTAACTCATTTCTTATTCAAGTGTCTAATTCCAGATTTTTGACGACTTACTTACTAGAATACTACATATGTTTTACTTCGTATTCAAGTGGTTCCAATCTTTTTAGGATTGAGTTGCGTCATATTCAAGTGGTTCCAATCTGTCCATGACTAACATGCTTCATATTCAAGTAATTGTGAGCATTTGGGGGCTGATTTCAAATTCTCGAAGACTAAATAACTTCAGGTTCAGATGATTTAAGATTGACTCACTTCATATTTACATATGTGACTCCAAGTTTTACAAGGCTGGTGTTAAAGTAATTTCTAGCTTTTCTGGGCTGGTTACCTCCATATTCAAGTAGTTCTAACCTTTCTAGTCTATTTTTCTTTATTTTAAAGTGATTTAAGACTAATTCACCAACATATTATTTTGATCTCTGATAGCTGCTCATCGTTTCGAATAATCCCTGATTCGGAGATATTGCGGAATAAAAATTCAAAGGTCAATACAACCTTCTAGGTGCTCAATATCACTGCATGGGCTCAAACAAGTATTCTCTCTTTTACACGCCAACTAGCACCACGTAATTCTGAACCACACTTTCTAGCTTCCAAAGGTCTTGACCGTCCGAACAACTTTGCTGAAATTTCGAACTTTCTTGGTTATCAGCATATTAAAAATTTACCTCGTTTACAAAAAATGAATGATTTAAATACCTCGTGGCACAGAAATGCGCACTGGCACAGAACGGAAGGACAACTGAGAACGATTCAATGACGCGAAAAGTGAAAAATTTTGTTGTTGAAAAGGCAGCTCGATTTTATTTGTTTCTACTCATTTTATTTTAATAGTGTTGAAAAAACGTCAAATCAACTGGTATAGGTGGTATACTTGTTGCTGCCATATGATCATCACAGTATGCTCCAGTTAAAAAAAAAAAATGAAAACGAGTACAGTTCATGTACTGGAGGATGGAATAAAACAATACTGAATTTATTTGCTAAATTTGGAATCAATGGCCCTTTGATTCCGAAAAATCAGTATATTGTTTGCATAAATGTTATCCTTCTTTTAGTAGTAATTTCAAACATTTATAACGCTCTCGCACACCGACACAAGTACGAATAACGTCAGAACAGCTATTGAAGCAGCTGTTACCGTTATACAAGCAGCTGGTAACTGGCCATCGTCCAACTGCTCTAAAAGTAACAAACTAATGAAGTTGATGGCTGCTATTGGTTACTTAGGGAGCGAACTTCGGCGTCTGTGTAAGGAAAATGTTGGGCATTCAGTGAATTGAGTCTGTAATCCCTAATCTTAAGACATCACCTTTTATTTACGTAAATTGCAATGGTGTACAATTGTTGAATATGTTTTGAAAGTAATTGATATTCGTGAAAGTTTCCAACTGGATTATGAAAAAATCGATAAATGATTGAGTTATAAGCTCTCACTGTTCTAGCCGGATTTGGCATCTGCCACTATGCTCTGCCAATCGTTGAATGGTTGGAACAAACCATATCGATTACGTGGAAAAGGACAGCAACCCACCAAATTGAACGTTATTGAGCAATTGTGAAGAAAATCCTGCAAAGCGATGTAAAAGTTATTCATAACAAGGACCAGTTCAAAATTATTTATAATTCAATTAACTCTTAGCCAGTGCAAAGAAGGAAATATTGTTGGATGCTGATGTGCTGAAGCAATTTGGAATTGCATAAGTTTTTCCCCACACAATATGGTTTTGTTCCGTATTTTAGTCTCGAAAAAATAATTGTTTCGAGAAATGTCACAACAACAAAAATCATGGGCTGCTAGTCACGCACATAAGGTAGCACAAAAACCACGGAACAAAATCGCAGATGACGTCACCTCAATAACACGTTGCTTATAATTTGTATGATGTCAGAATGTGATTCCATGGTTGGATGGTTGTTGTATGTGAAAGGGGTGGGACGAGGGGAGGGTCGTGGTCCTTGTATATGTGGCGCAAGTCGAAATGCCGAAGTGCCAAAGAAAATATAATATAAGCATAAACAAGATCACCACGGAAGCTAAGCGAAATTGTCGAATGGAATACGAAATTCTCCTAATAATACTCCTCAAAAGAAATTTTGGGGTTGCTGTTGAGCTGTAATTAAATTTTTGGAGTTTATTCTCCCCACACTACTGCTTTTGAATCGAAAAATAAAATGTCTGTATATGGGAAACATATTAAGTGGGAAAACAATTCGGGTGCAATATAGAGAACGGTGAATTAGTGTCAACAGATGTACAGAACCGCCATACGCAAAGTATCAAAAGCTGCTAGTTTATTAACGTATTTTCATATCAATCCAAAATTTTGCTATACTTTGTTCTATACGCTTTATTGTTTGTCCAGTTGTTGTACAAGAAAGTTAGAGACAAATAAACATTCATGAATGTTATATCCATTTTGAACAAAACCACTAGCTTTGCCAAACAGTTGGTTTCATTTGCTTCATTGGCTCTCGAGTTATGCTAAAAATTATGTTTCATTTTTATGGGGAGTCTCCCCTTCCAGAAGGCGGAGAGGTCTCAAACCACATTAGAAACATTTATTTTCTTCAAAAACCTCTACATGCCAAATTTGGTTCCATTTGCTTGATTTGTTCTCGAGTTATGCAGAAGTTCGTGTTTCATTTGTATGAGATAACCCTCTTCCAGTGAGCGGAGGAGTCTCAAACCACATTAGAAACATTTCTTGCCTTCGAAAACCTCCACATGTCAAATTTGGTTCCATTAACTTGATAAGTTCTCGAGTTATTCAGAAATTTGTGTTTCATTGGTACATGAGCCCTCCTTTCAGAGAAGGGAGGGTCTCGAGTCACCTTAGAAACATTTCTTGCTTTCAAAAACCTCCACCTGCCAAATGTGGTTCCATTTACTTGATTAGTTCTCGAGTTATGCAGAAATTTGTGTTGCATATGTATGGAACCCCCCCCCCCCCCCCTTTCCAGATCGCGGAGGGGTCTCAAACTTCCATAAAAACATTTCTCTCCTCCAAAAACCTCCACATGCCACATTTGGTTCTATATGCTTGATTAGTTCTCGAGTTATGCACAAATTTATGTTTTATTAGTATGAGAGCCCCCTCTTACAGAGGGCGGAGGGGTCTCGAGTTACCTAAGAAACATTTTTTGCCTTCAAAAACCTCTACCTGTCAAATTTGGTTCCATTTACTTGATTAGTTCTAGAGTTATGCAGAAACTTGTGTTTCGTTTGTATGGGAGTCCCGCCCCCCTCCCCTACCAGAGAGAGAGGATGGGTCTCAAACTACTGTAGAAACATTTATTGCCTTTGAAATCCCCGCAAGCCAAATTTGGTTCCATTTGCTTTATTGGATCTAGATGTATGAAGAAATTTCAGTTTTATTTGTATGACAGCACCCCTTCTAGGAGGGAAACATTTTTTGCCACCAGAAAACCCCACATGCCAAATTTGGTTCCATTTGCTTGATAAGTTCTTGAGATATGCAGAAACTTCTGTTTCGTTTGTATGGGAGCCTCCCTTTTAGAGATGGGAGGGGTCTCAAATTACCATAGAAACATTTCTTGCCTCCAAAAACTTCCACATTCTAGATTTGGATTCTTTTACATGATCAGTTCTCGAGTTATGCAGAAATATGTGTTTCATTTGTATGGGAGTCCCCCCTTTCAGAGGAGGGAGGGGTATCTTACTATCTTAAGAACCTTCCCCGGCTCCAAAAAACCCTGCATACAAATTTTCACGCCGATCGGCTCAGTAGTCTCCGAGCCTATTAGGTTCAGACAGACAGACAGACAAACAGACAGAAATCCATTTTTATATATATAGATGTTTAAAAATGTGTTTTAAGCGTAGAGAAAATTAAATTATTTTTCGAGTAAAATGTGTGTCACCCACAGGAAGAGGTGGCGAGAATAAACAAAAATTATTCATATTTGTATTTGAAGGTAATTTTTCCGTTCCGTTGGGGCGGGTGTGGGGTAAAAAAAGATGTACACAGAGAGAGAGAAATAAATAGTGAAAACATTTATAACGGGGTGAGAAAACCCCCTCCTACAAAATTGGTTTTGTTAGTGTTGTTTATGGCGATCATTTTTTTCTCTTTTTTTACTACTTTTTTTCTAGTGGGTACGGTGGGTGAGGAAAATGTCCTTTTTTTAGGGTCCATAATATCAACTTGAGCAAATGATCGAGTATAAGGTTTGACGTATGGATTTTAGCAAAGTAGAAGCATTTCCTCATTTTATTCACATGACTTAATATACCAATTGCTGCATTGGTGTTGCCAAATAAAGCTCTCAATTCAGATATTAGCAAAAGTGCTTCTAGAATACTATGTTGAAAGCAGACGAAAGCTTGTTGAAAAGAGCATCAAAGCCAGTTAGAAGAAGATGCCATCTAACGATACTTTACTATTAATTCTAGATACTAGAGCTTTTGATGGATACTCGATCTAAAGATATTATTTCAATTAAATTATGTGATAGTAAAATAATAAAAAATAAATCATAGTAGACTAGGAGACTAGACAAGACAACTGACATTCGAATATTGTGTGGACGATCATTCTCGAATAAACCATTGAATAGTAAAGAAGTACCTAAAGCCTTTTCTTCAAAGTAGTAATCACATCGACTGCAACGGTTTTCCGGTAGATGTCGCTAAAATGTTATAATCAATTTATCGAATAAAATGACTCATCAAGAGCACTTCGGTTTGGAAATATTGATTTTTTTTTAAATTCTTCCCCTACATATTTCATGAAAACAAAGTGTGTTAGCTCATTCGTTGGCAGCAGCTCAATAATATCATTAATTGAAACCCAATCGTTTTAAGAAGTCATTTAGAGCTGATAGATTTTTTGAAGTACTCATAACTTTATTATTTTTTTTTACTTTGGAATGCTCATCGCCAGTGGTTGAAATAATCCGTCCACCTTCTTTGTTGCTTTAATTAATCGAAGAAAATTATCCCCGGACACGAAGTGCCCGTCGACACTTTCTCCCGTCCATTAATCAAAACGGCTAACAAGAAGCAAGCAGCGAAAAAAAAACCTCTCCAGTTTGCCTCTTTTCCTGGCCAGCCTGAAATGAAGCAAAAGTAAGAAAATTAATTATTTCTTGCATGTCGACAAAACGGGACAGAGAGCGCAAAACACAGTTGAGAATAAGTAACCCAGAACAATAGAACAAGAAACCATTACAAGGCACGTTGTTTATGTTGTTTTTTGACTTTTTGTCATCCTGGACGATGATCACATTTCCTGCAAAACATGTGGCCCAAACTAACCGATCCGCCGCACAGCCCCGAAGAAGAGCCTTCAAAAGATAATGGATCTTGGTAATGAAGTAGGCATACTAAAGAAACCCATACGGATCCCCGAAAGGAGCAGGACCTTCCTGGTAAAAGAAATATGCGAAGCAGTAGTAGGACGGAAGAACAAAAACAAATCACTCATTGCTGCTTACAGTCAATTGGTCAACCGAAGGCAAACACCAGAAAGCTGAGAGGACCGTTTTTTTTTTTAATTTTTAACAAGACTTCCACAGAAAGCAACCCGCGCTGACGACGAAGACGACGACGACGGCGGTTATTCTCGCCGTCTTGTGTGCCATCTGATCCTGGCCACAGCCACCAGCACGGTCATTTTCTCAAGTAACACGTCCTGTTGTTATTCATTTGAACTGGATGCAATTTCAAGCATGTAATGCTGCTGCTGCTTCTGAGTGTTTCATCCCTCCTGTCGCGTCGCCATTCCGAACGGTAGAGAAGACAGAAGCCAGTTGAAGCAATGGTCAACAAACTGAAAGACATCGTTTCCCGGAGAGCATACTGTTTGTTGTCCATTCCACCACCACCGTCATCACCACCATCATCATCATCATCACCGTCATCGGTATCCGTTTCGGACCCGGTCAGAATCCGATGGATGAGCCATGGTCCGATAATGTGTCACCAAAGTCGAGGTCCGAACGCAGTCTATATGTCTCGTCATGATTAATCGCTAAATCGTGGATATTTATCCAACATAATTTCAGCTCGCCGTGGTTGGTTGGCTTCTTGGTGAATGCTGTTCGAAGTGTGTGGAGGGCACGAGGAGATTGGGTTGAGAGGCAGGTGGTTGTTTTGCTTCTCATTGCTATCTTCAGAGTCCTTGAACAGTTTTTGTTTTACGGAAAATTTGGTGCGGGGGCTGGGGGTATGGGTGCATTTTTGAAGATAGTTTTATGATTGAAAAAGGAAATTTTTATAATTATTAGGGGTGTTTTCGTTTAAAATATCACTCACCAAAATTTTTCAGAGAATGGGATTTTTTTGTTTTTTTTTTTTGAAAAAATAAAAACTTTTGAGTTGGGATTTTTTTAATTTTTTTTTAGAGGAGAATGGTACAAAACGCACTGTTTAAGCGACATCGTGAATTACAAGGGAAAGGAAGCTGAAATTTTGAAAGAAGTTATTGAGTATGCTGCATTACGATGTTTTCGTTGTAGATCAAATGTGATTTAAACTCAAAACGATGATTTTTCATGATTTTTTAAACCTTTTCCAATTTAATCCAAAGGCGAGACCGGGGTAAAGCGCCTGTTTAATTGCTCAATATGCACCCCAAAATTGGGGAAAGACGCACCACAACACTGGGGTATTTTGCACCACAATATTGGGATAGCAGCCACCGTTTTTAAAAGGTGAAAACACGGCTATAAAAAGTTACTCATTAGAGTTGTAAAGTGAGGTGAGGTCGCCACATATCGCCACATCCTTTTAAGCTCTGTTTGGTAGGTAAGCAGCCAATGGGTATAGATTAAAAAAAGCAAAACGTTGCGATATGTTGCCAACTCCTCATTTTATACACGCTTAGAAAAAGTACCCAACGGAGCAGTTAAGTGTGGGAAGTCAACGTTGGGTTTAAATTATGTTTACCTATCAACGGGTTCAAATTACTTACGTTTGGGTGGAATTTTACCAGAAGTAAGTTATTTAGACCCAACGGTAGTTTAACATGATTATATCCAACGTTGGCTTCTCACACTTAACTGCTCCACTGGGTACTTTTTTCTTAGCGTGTAGACGTATTTAACGCCACGGTGCGTTCTACCCCAGTTTTAGTTTTGAATAGTTTTGTCTAAATATTCTGAAAATACGTGGAATTATAGTGAAGTTTTGATACTATATTGAAGTTTTGTTGTGTGCGATACATGTGCAGTGAATTTATTATAAACCATGGATTTTAACGCATGGTAAAAGCTTATTTTAATAACACTATTATTTACATGTGAGATACAGTCACGACAATTTTTTCAATTTTGATCATCTTTTGGTGTATTTTGTGCCTCATTGTACTACAAAATTATGAATTCTGCTGTTTTATTTAAAAATTGATAAAGTATCACTCGATTAGAGCTATAGCTTTGAAGCTTTAAGCATATTTATTGAGTGGGTCATTCTACCCCACCAGGGCATTTTGTACTGTTCTCCCCTACCAATTTCATCTCACGGGCTTTTTGAAAATTTTGAAATGGTGGTTTTGTGGGGGTGGGGGGAGGGGGAGGGAGTGTGATTTTGTTTTGGGTTGGGGGGAAAAAAAAAAAAAAAAGGGGTGTGTGAGGGTTGGTTGGTAAAGGGTGTCCACGATGAAATTGCCACACTATGAAATTGCTCTAACTTTTTAACCGTTGGGTAGAATTTAATGAAAATTTGGGTGGATTTAGTTCATAGTGCATTATTTACATCCTGCAAGTTTTAAAGTCCTGTGATCAAAACTCGCGGAAATGGAGTCGAAAGAACAGCTCGTGCGTGATAAAATCTTGCGCATTCATCACGAGAACAAGGATCTCTCGCATCGTTCCATCGCTAAAACGTTGGGAATCGCGAATTCCACGGTGTCGCGAGTGATTAAGCGGTTCGAGGAACGGTTGACCACCGATCGGAAGCCCAGAAGTGAAGGAAAAGTATTCCGTACAACACCAAAAATCACAACCGCGTAGTTGGGGCCTTCAACCGAAATCCGAACGCCTCCGTTCGGGATGTGGCTAAGAAGCTGCACCTAAGCCGAAGTTTTGTCCAGAAGGCCAAAACTAAGGCTGGGCTTCGAACGTTCAAGGTACAAAAGGCCCCTAATCGCGACGAGAAGCAGAACAAGTCCGCCAAAACCCGTGCCAGGAAGTTGTACCTCAACATGCTGACGAAAGTTGAATGCTGCATCATGGACGACGAAACATATGTGAAGGCCGACTTCAAACAGATCCCCGGCAACCTGTTTTTCACGGCCAAGGATAAGTTCAGCGTTCCGGAGCATGTCCGCACTCAGAAGATGTCCAAATTTGCGAAGAAATTCCTGGTTTGGCAAGCCATCTGCACGTGCGGGAAGCGGAGTGCACCTTTCGTGACCCAGGACACGATGAACGGACAGGTGTACATAAAAGAGTGCCTCCAGAAGCGGCTGCTTCCTCTCCTGAAGGCCCACAACGTCCCAACAATCTTCTGGCCGGATTTGGCCTCATGCCACTACTCCAAGGACGTGCTGAAGTGGTATGCGGACAATAAGGTCAATTTCGTGCCGAAAATGTTCAACCCTCCCAACACTCCGGAGCTCCGCCCCATCGAGAAGTACTGGGCGATTATGAAGCAGCACCTTCTTAAACGACCTAAGGTAGTGAAGACAGTCGAGGAACTGAAGAAAGTATGGGTTTACATGCAAAAAACGGTTGATTCACAGGTTGTGCAGAATCTTATGGCCGGGGTTAAGGCCAAGGTGCGGGCATTTGCGTATGGACTGTAAATAAAATACGAGTAAAATGGTAAAATGAAGTTTAATAGTTATTTCTCAATCCCTGAAAATTTGATGGCAATCGGATGAAAACTCGAATTTTGCGAATCAATTTTGTGTGTGGCAATTTCATCGTTGAAAGCCTCAAGTTGGAAATCATGAACGAGCTGAAAAACGAACTACGGAACAACTTTACTGCGCTTATCAACTCCAACTCATTAACGCCGAGGTCTTCGAAGCGCACCGATAATGCTAACGTTTCCGTTCGTCGTCGACTTTTCGGCAGACCTGAATCGAAAAAGCCTCCACAAGAGCCTCTCATGTGTGGCTCAGCCGAGTCAGTATCCCCATCACTCGGCAATTTGGCGGCCGTAAATCAAGGTTCTAGCAGAAAGTTTTGGCTATACCTGTCACGAATTTCCCGCGATGTCACCGTCGAGCAGGTACGAGCTTTAGCAACGCATCGCCTCGGCACCGAGGACGTGGAGGTTTTAAGACTAGTAGCCAACGGAAAGGACGTCAGCTCAATGTCTTTCATCTCCTTCAAAATTGGATTGAGCGCCGATTTGAAGGAAAAGCTCTCTCTTCATCAACGTGGCCGAAAGGCATCTATTTCCGGGAATTTAAGGATAGCAGATCAGCCGCAAATTTTTGGAAACCTTCCCAAACGCCGACTCTTGCATCATTTGGAAACCGAACGTCTCGAACTGTTCAGTCGGCGTCGGGAGATGGCGCCATGGAGGAGGAATAACTACACCGCGACGCGCAGTAAACAGTACCATGGAGACCTCTTCTCAGTTCGACACAGTCCCGCCTTTTGCTGTCGTCGTTCATCGGAGTCGTTGCGGTCCTGATGTCGCTTCTGACGAAGAGGTTCTCCAAGCTGCGAATTCAGGCAAGTACCCGCAGTTTGTAGAGCGTACGCTTCCTGATATATCTTCCGATTCCAGCCATCTTTCTCCTGCTGATGCTTCCACTAGACCGCCGTTATCAACGCCCGCCAGCCTGCTACATACCTGTCATCTCGCCCATGCTCGTCATCAACACACATCGACCGTCACTTCAACCGGTCTGGGACGCACGTCACAAAGCAGTATGGAAGCCCTGGACCCTCCTAGCTCAGCTGTGCCCGAAGCAACTGTTCGACAACACGTATTATGTCTACCGGCAAGACCGATCGTCGCTCAATAGCAACAAGAAATCTGGTGGTGGAGTTCTTCTTGCCGTGCGCTCAAAATTCAAATCTCGACTTCGAAGCCTCCAGAGGACTCAACGGTCGAACATCTTTGGGTGGCGATATCCACTAAAACCGGGACTCTGTTTATCTGTGGTCTATATTCCCCCGATCGTGTGACAGCAGCCTTATCGAAAAGCACGCTCTTTCTTTGGATTGGATCGTGTCACAAATGGGACCCAGCGACAACATCATTATCGTGGGAGATTTTAACCTCAGCCAACATTTTGCTGTACGCCGTTGATCAATTCGTGCCTAAGAAACTCAACCGTAAGCCTCCCAAACCTGCTTGGTCTAATTCCGACCTCAAACATTTGAAACGAGTTAAAAGGGCTGCTCTTAGGAAACACAGCAAATATCGCACCGATTCTACGAGGACAATTTACGC
>JAHHFK020002797.1:0-24701 GCA_024533555.2 Aedes koreicus
TTTCAAGAAATTCCCTATCACGGACAATGTTTTGATTCTCGAACATGCACATTCCAATGAGTACTGTTATGAATAGTTATTCTGTTGTGTTAACGATTCGCGTTGGATAGCGTTTTACTTCTAGGAAGAAATAAGTTTTGAGAAACTGTGAAAGGGTGAATAAGTGCAATGCCTATTCGTTTTGATGCCAACCGTTTGCGCAAATTTCGGAAGCACGTTATGATCGAACATTCGAAAAATCCTCCGAATTGACCATGTACCGATGCCGAGCGAACTCGAGGTTATCGGGCGAAACTGGAAGCAACCAGAGGTAATGCGTTGCTAACTACTTGTCGGAAAGCTATAGAAGGGCCTTAAATTCGAAGTGGGGAATACAACCGAGTGGTCAACCAACTTGACAAAGTGCAAATACTTTTCAAATGCTTTCTAAAGAATGTACAATAGATTTTTGCTAACATACTTACTATCTAATGCTGGTCTAACGATCTTTGAGGGCAAACACCAACGCTATTTTGGTTAAAAATGGCCTTCGGGAAAGGGTAGAGATCAAATCAACATTTAAAAATAACTGAAACAATGTGAACTTTTAAAGCTTTATTATTTATCGATAAATTTTCAGAATTTGCGATATGGGGAAATGGTTTTAAGGGGGGTCGATCATATCAACAAAATCACCAGAAGCGCACAATTGTTGCCCTTTCATCATACTTACATTCAAACCAAACGTCCCTTTCCACGGCTGCCAAATAATTTCTAAGAAGCGAATCATAGCATTTTCTAACACACTTTCTCACTTATTTATGTTAACCCAACGTCCCATTAGAACAGTACACTACGAAACTAATCAAACGGGTTAACGTAGTCTACGTCAACCGGTCGTGTGTTAAACACAACCCCACTGATTTTTTTTTTGCTTAAAACGATCAGCAACATTTCCTCTTTGCAACGAGGTATAAAACTGTAGTCCCGGTATCTGCTTAAAGTCAGCTTTGCAATATGTTTCGTCGTCCAATATTATGCAGTCGTATTCCTTCAGCATAGTGTCATATAATTTTCTCGATCGAGATTTTGCGATCTTGTTCTGGCTGTCGTTACGATTTGGAGCAACACCTACTTTGAATGATTTCAAGCCTGCACTTTTCTTCACTTTCTGGACGAACGATGGAGACATTTTCACTTTTTTCGCCACATCACGAACGGAGATATTCGGTTTCTTCTTAAATTCTTTAATCACTTTCTTCCTCTCCGCGACGAAACGAGAATCATGGTTACCTCCGGAACCGACCTTTCTCTTTAAAGTTAAGCGCTGCTGAAAGTTTTTTAGCACTTTAGTAACCGTCGATTTTGCGATTTTTAATGACTTGGCAATATCGCCGTGCGACATATCTGGATTTTCCACTCTTTTGTGCAAAATTGCTTCGCGCACGCGTTCTTGATTCGACGCCATTTTACTGAATAAAGGTTATTGTAGCCAAACGACGTCTTCATCATAGCACACATACATTAATATTCATGTAGTAGTGATCGGATTAGCAAAGCGTACACGGAGAAGACTGCATTAGGGCATTTCCGACGACTACTTTTTGGTGTGCACATTCTTTATTGGCTGTCTGTGTTTGTTTTTTGGATTTGTGATGTATGAAATGGGATAGTAATATTTGCTGATTATAAGTCGATGATTATTTGAGTTTTGTCAGGGTATGAATCTATTGCATAATTAAGTCGTTTTTTTAGTAAATTTAGCTTATCTACTGAAATTTTTTCGGGAGAACGGTTACTAACGGTTATTATTGCACAGAAAAAAATTATAAATTTTAGCATGCGCACAGAAAAAAAATAATTAATTTTAAGAGACGCGTAAAATTTCCCCTCGTTTAATTCTAAGCCAAAGGAGGCGTAAACAACGAAATTGTTTGCAATTTTTCATGCGCCATACAACAATGTTTGCAATCTTTCATACAACAGGCTAGATTCAGGCGTTATCTGGCTTAAATTTACATGAAATATCTCATTATTTTCTGCCAAACCTAGCATTCCCTTTATGTGCATTAGATAACGCAGAAAATTCAATGTTTCTTTTTATCTGTGCGCATAAAATTTCCCCTCATTTAATTCCAAGTCAAAGAAGGCGTAAACAACGAAATCGTTTGCAATTTTTCATACAACAATGTTTGCAATCTTTCATACATGCTGGATTCAGGCGTTATCTGGCTTAAATTTACATGAAATATCGCATTATTTTCTGCCAAATCTAGCATTCCCTTTATGTGCAATAGACAACGCAAAAAAAAAAGAGTGTTTTCAAAAATTATGTGCAATAAGAAAAAAAGTAAAGTTAAAAAGTCAAGTATATTATTGAGTGTATAGAGTTGAATTTGCCGTTGACCTTCTGGTAAAACATATCGGAGCTGGAAAATCGAAACCGACTGTTTCGGTTCCTTCCGTCAGAACAGGATTCTCATCCAATGGTTTCAAGGTAAGACAGGCAGCAATGCCAAATCGGGGCACAGCGAATCCATTTCAACTAGTGGAAGTAAAACGTGGTTTATTTCATTTATATCCTCATCACACAGATTTGCTTCCAAGGTTAACGGCCACATGCGATCAACTAAGCAAACTGAAGATGTAGAACAATGAAAGCAACACTACAGTACCACACGGTTACTACTGAATCAATAGACGATTACAAATGTACATCTGCTTCAATATTTGACAACATCGGTTGTACACAAAAAAAAAAATCTGAATTTTCATTATGATGTAAATATCAGTTCATGTAAAATCATATCTCCTTCCACATGAAATAGCAAGTTGCATGAAATAGTTCTAACAAAGACCAGCGTTTGCATACAACAGAATCGACAATGTATGGAATGTCCCAGAACTTTACACGTTAAATAATTTAAATGTGTATGTTTTGTGACGCTCCATTTATGTGCATGATAGTGAACAGAAATTCACACTACTTTTTTGAGCTGTGTAGAATTGTTGGAGAAATATTGTGTGTAATAAGATAAAATTGGTGATATTACGGATAATAACATGATAATATACTAGAGCCTATATAAGAAAATTCATGCGTTTTGGCTGCCATGATTATAAAATATCTAAGTAGCTCACGCTTTCAAAATGACGTGTTATTCGACGTGCTAAACATAATTAGAGTGGAATAACAAATACTTCGTGTACTTAGTGTGACACGTAGTGCATCGAATTGAATCGTTTCTTAATAACGTGACTGTCACATACTGGGGCAGCGCGAAAGCTTTGCTAAAACCTCGATGATTACCTCGGCATTGCGCCGAATGCCATTTGGTCGAATTTAATAAAGTCAATGTTATAACAAATAACTATTACTAGTGGTTGTTTTCAAGGTTCACGTGATATTTAGCATCACGCTCAAAGCGTCAATAAGAATGAAAACGTTAGTTTTTTTTTTCATGTCGGGTATCTTCATCACTGCAACCAATTTTTAGAGCTATTGTGATATTTTTTATTTTTTTTATTTTACGTGGGCCAATTTCCTCACATGGTGACAATCACCGACGCCAGGAAGACGACTCCACCACCTGGATCCTACCTAGCGACTCATGAACATGAGCCGGGACCAACGGCTTTACTTCCCTCCCGAAGGAAGACGTGACTAGATTTTTTCGCTTCAGAAAAACCACCGACGTCGACTGAGATTGAACCCAGACCCACTAGGGTGCCAAGTAGCAGTCACGCTTACCACTACACCACCGACGCCGGCTCTATTGTGATTTATCTCCCTTTTTTTTGCTTTAGATATTGTCAACATGACGCATTACTATTACTAGAAGTGATCGCCAATGTTTAACTTAAAGCGTTGTCCCAGGGCGGTATAACACACCGAATGAAGTTCACTACTGTACTGGGGTTTGTTCTCCAGATCTCAGAGGGTTTAAGTAGCCTTTTGCTGAAGAACTTAAATCTTTTGTTGGAGATTGCCGGGCAGTGGCATAACAAGTGTTCCGACTCTTCTTTATCCATGTCACAAATTTGACATGAATCATCTTGAAGTTCTCTTATCAGGTTCAAGTGATATCGGCTCGGACAGTGACCAGTTATAAGGCCTGTATATAAGTTTCAATCTTTTTTGGTAAGATCAAGTAATTTGCGAGTCATTAAAATGTTTGGAGTGATGAACCGCTTTGATTACCTAGCTATGAAAGTGTTGTTCCAGTTTGCCTCCACTTTCAAGCATTCCCAGGCATTCATCTCCACTCTAAGTGAAGAAGCAGATAAACCACAATTCCACAATGGCCAGGAACCCAATACAAATTAACTTGATTACTACAAGACAACTTTTGGAGTGATTGAACACTTCCCAAACATGCTTGGAATTACATGTTGCTGACTTCAAAGGCCTTAGAGCTGCTTGACTGTCCGTCATAATGTATATATTTGAATATCTATAGTTTCTGGGTAAGCATATAAAAGAATTGCTGGAATTTCAGCTCGTTAGAAGATTGTTAGTACTAATTTCATGATCATCGGACTAAGATTTGTCGTATAACTCATTCCAACAGGAGTTAAACCTGTTTTCTAATTTAAATATTTGTGAAATTTTGTTTCTGAGTAAGCATTGCGATAAATAAAGAGTTTATCGAAAAGTAGTTAGCAAAATTCAAACAGTAATTACTATAAAATAGCATAAATTTTGTGTGGGTTTGGCGGTGTATGTTTACATGTCAATAACAATTGTTTATTTACATGTCAATAACAGTTGTGCAAACGATTGGTTTCGATAGAATGGATCGTTTCAAAGATGAGCCGAATTGATCTGGACACACTAAAGAAAATTCTGCACATTTGGTGATCGGAAAAGGGTGTCACGTACAACCAAATTGCAAAACAGGTGAAACTGAACTGAACAAGTGTCAAAAGGTAATTGAAAAGTTCGGTGAGACCCTTTCCGTGAAAGATTTTCCCCGATCCGGCAGGACACCGGGTCCCAGCCAGCCCAGCTGGGACTTGAAAGTGGTTGAGTTCATAAGGAAAAACCCATCGGCGTCGACGCGGGATTTGGCCAAGTAATTCAACGCCAGCATCGAGATGATTCCAAGGATCAAAGCTCGGAACTACCTGAAAACGTACAAGGTGCCGAAAAAGTCCCTGGAGCAACAAGCTCGGGTCAAAACAAGGGCGCGAAAACAGTATGACCTGATTCAGGAGAACAAAAACGGATGCATCCTGATCGACGACAAAACCTACGGCAACGAAGCATCGCGAGTGCTGCCCGGACCACAGCATTATACGAAATTGGTGGACCAGGATCTGGATGACGCCGACACGACGGTGGCGATTGAAAAAAACAAGACAGAAGATACATTTGTACCTGTGGTATGCGGTCGTCGTTTTTTTCACGAAGGGTAGAATTAACGCCAAGGTGTACGAGTAATAATGTTTAAAGAGAGATTGCTGCCACTGTCAAGAAAGCATAAAGATCCTTCTTTCATCTTGTCAGATGTGTTTTCCGCTTACTACGCCAAGTTGATTCTACAATGGTTGGCAAACAATCTTGTAGAATCTTCTGAACTGTCCGGATTTTCAGCCAATTGAATTGATTGTCAACCAGCACTTTCGGAAGGAAGGTACAGTGTCTCAAAACATACAGCAGTTCCAGAAAAACTGAACAGCAGCCACCTGCAAAGTCAGAAGATCAACTGTGTAGAATTTAATAAAGAATGTCAAGTCCAAAGTGCGAGCGCTTTACACAATTTTTTTTTAACACTCAAGAAAGATTCTTGAAATCGATAGGTGAATGAGTCAGCATATTGAAATACCGCTTTGAAAACTTTTCAGGAACCTTTTTTTTTCAAAACATTCTTTTAAGGATATCATCACAATTTTGAACGACAACGCCAAAGATACACAACAGAATGAACTATTCATTCGTGCGCCTTTGAAGATATATTCACAGATAGCAAGCGCAAAAGTACACCAGTCCATCGGTAAAGAGATATCCCTCCACTAGCACGATAGGGTGGCTCAAAATGTGGATTTTGCTGCACATCGGTAAATCGATATTACTCCAGAACTGTCATTTATCATTTCACTTTAAACTATATTCAGTTGTGAACATATAAATGAAATTTTTACTGTAAAAATTATATATTTTTTGTAATATCCATTTACTGCTCAGCATCGGTAGCATTTGGTTGGCGTTAAGATATAGGACAACCATGCTTCTGAAAGTAGGCCACACATAATATATTGTCATGAAATCCAATGAAGACATACATGTACGTGCGTCAAACTAAAAATAAATCCACAGCCATTAAATTCAACTTTTGATTTCAAGATCAGTAGAAAACTTCAATCTCTAAAATTCGATCAATTCTCGTTGTTTGCCATTGGTCCCAATCGTGAATTATTCGTGAATTTATCAAGAACATATTCAGAAACAGGCAGAACAAAGTCGTAATATTGATCCACCCTACGGCTCAACTTGCGGAGAAAGCAAAACTCGCGGAAATCTCGACAAACTCAATTTCCATAATGTCGGTTCCATCCATAATTCAATAAATGCTTGTTTGAATAGCGACCGTTAAGCAATGAATGATGTTTGATTGCCTTTTAAATGGGTGCAATTTTAAGAGTGATGTCATGTTTTTGTTAGTCCACGATTTATTTTGGCCGATGATAGATTTTCTCACGGAAGACGGACAGATACACAGACACCAAAAGATACTTTGAAAATCCATTTCTGGCACCCGTATTCACAAACACAGGATTTACTCCTATTATTAGTGAGAGAACAACTTAATTTTCGGTATTTAAGGCCGTCCGTACCAAACAGGCGAAGAAAAATTGTCATCTCCGGAAGCCTTCCAAGAAAGTGTACCGGATATTTATAGCCGGTCCTCGGTTGGCACTCTTGTCTCTACTGAGAAGATGCTCGAGGATAAGCAATGGCGGGGTCTGTGCCTTCTTCTTTCTACACGTCATCACCAAGTGCGATTCACTTGCTTGGGAAACTGAGTGGACAAAGGATGAATAATTAGTATGAAGATGAGGCTCATTTGTTATGGAAGTAATTGGTGGTCATCACCAGCAGACAGGATCCGGGCGCTCATTCACAAGCACTGGGGCATTGTTGTGTGCTGCCATCTTCGTGGTGCTAGGCAATGAACAACTGAACGCAATGAGGCTTTAAATCGTTCATTGAATCCTTTCCTACACCCTATTCGTGCAGGTGATGACTTTTTGTCCTATTCAATGGTTCAGCCCACATAGGTACAGAGTCAAACCCAGACCAACCGAGAACGTTATTAATATTCAACACTTCATTTTCATCTAACTGTGGCACGACATGATTCGTGACGTTCATGTCAAGCTCATTACCACTGAAAACATGGCTAATTTTAATCAAATTCACCAGAAAGAGTATGCTCCAGTGATGAAACCTACAAGCTTTCATAATCCACCGTATCCGCGACGATGAAGCACTGTGGGAAATCAAACACGCGACAGAAATTTAATCAATTGTTTAACCATACAATGACCCTGATTTCACTGTTTTCACATCGTTTTCCACAATGATGGGGTTGACCTGTCAATGCTACCCCAAAAGAACTGCAGCATTGCGTCAACAGTACAGTGCACAACTGCACCAATGTCATCAGCAGTTACCGCTGCAGACAGTATGAATGCAATTACAAAATCGTGAATTTTATTCACGGTCGTGATACGAGCAGAGGCATTCTGTCAGTTCGTCCCATCAATGCAGTGCCCTAGATCATACTGTATGATAATTTTGCGAACTGGTGATGCAGAAATTAAAGGCAATCAGTCAAGCGTCCGACGATGGCTGTGGAAATAACACTATGGTCAATATATATGATGTTTAAAGTTGAAATTCATCACCTCGCGAAAATTTGTATACGGAAGAGTCAATCTGAACTGAAGCAAATTTAAATGACAGTAGATCGGTTCACTCTTCCAACATGGAAGTACGCCATTTACAACTTACCTAGAAAACAATGCACATCACTCGTACCAACAAAGCTGATTTAAATCTATGAATGATGACTTTGAAGAATATCTGCTGGAGTCTGTACAGTTTGATTAATTACCAGTTGTCAGTGTACAGTTATAGCAACAATCAATAGAAAACTAGTCATTTAAAATTGGTTCACTTCCAAACCCTTATTTGTTCAACAAAAAAAAACACGGTGTTTCGTGCAGTGAGTCAAAAGTTATTCCATGGAAGCCTAGAGGAGAGAAAAAATTCTGCACACCCACGTTGATAATCCAACGTGGTCCGCAATAAAAATCGCAAAAACGTTGAAAATCGCCAAATCAACCGTGTATTATGTGCTCAAACGTTTCAGGGAGCGAAAGAGCGTGGATCGAGTGCCTCAAGTTAAGCGTCGTAGTGGAACATATATATGACCACAAGCTGAACCAGAAGGTGTTGAGAACCGTCAGAGCAAACCCTGGACTATCAGATAATGAAATCGCACAAAAATACGCTGCTGCTCGCAGTACCGTTCGAAGAATTCGTTTGCGAGCGAATATCAGTTCCGGCCCATCGAGAGATTTTGGGCAGTAATGAAGCGAAAGCTTGAGAAAAGTGGAAAAACGGCACGGGACGCGACTCAGATGACCAAAATGTGGAACAAATGTGCCAAGGAAGTTGACTCCGGAGGTGTGCAGCGTTTGATGGGAGGAATAAAGAAGAAAGTGCGAATTTTCATTAGAAACGAAGAGAAATGATTTGTATTGAATTTTTTTTGACGTAGACTACGTCTTACGGGAAGGCTAGGGTGTCAATTGAAAATCTAAAAATACGCGACCGTCACGAAACCGTTACAAATTAAACGCTAATAACGTAATAAATACTCAATAGATTTTCAAGATGTTTACATCAATCGATTGGAAATTTTCCCGCGTATCAACTCAATTTTCAAACATTATACGTTAACAATTTCAAGCTATTGAAATTAACCAAAATATGAGGTGATGTCTTATAATGCCGATTTTTCAGAGTAAATTTTCAAGGAACTCAATTTTACTACCACAGATTTCAAATCTAAGCAAGGGAGGTCTCATATGCAGCAGTGAACGATATAAAACGGGTACACCTTCGCAAATTTACTCATTCGTGTTGCAGTATTGGAGCTGTGCGGAGCATCGAGCCAGGAGGGGGAATGACGGGGGACATGGGACAGGAGGAGGAGAAGGGCGTGTGGTGGAGGGAGGTGGTGGGAGGGGGAAATGAGGGGGGGGGAAGGGGTGTGTGTGGTGTGTGGTGGGTTGGGGGGGGGGGTGGGAGGTGTTGGAGAGTTTGATTGATTTGAATGTTTGATTCTACCGATGGAGCAGGGAGTTCCCGAATGTCAGAACAAACGCCTTTTTTTTTAGTCGCCGAATTAGCAGCTACAAACTGAAATTTATTCAATTATTCTAAGTGTACATAGTGGTTATTAAACTAATCTAATCTTACATTTTCAGTATTTCTTCTTTCTTTTCAGGTTCAGACTTCAGCGGAAAGGCGTGGGTGTGTGCAATCTACAGGTAAGTATAATAATTTCAGGTTAGAAACTATCTTTACGTGATTTCAAGTTCATTTCAGATTAAACGTACCTTGCCAGATCGGTTTTCTCCTTACAATGGCACAAACTAGAACGCACTACAAATGCTCGGCGTATACTAATGACTATGAATTAATTAATTAAATAATAATAACAACTACAGTCAAATAGAAATTTTCACTCACAGTATGTCTACAAATTTGATTCATCTTCAATAAATCACTCCTGTTCACTTCCAACTTTCTTCAATATGCTATTGTACTGTATACTGTAATCATATGCTTTTATTGTTTTTGTCTATCTGTCATTCCGCTCAGCCTTGATTTCCTTTCGCGAGGGAATCGACAGTGGCATCACTCCGTTTACCGTCACCAGTGCTGCCAGGAACATCCCCCGACCCGTGAGCCACTTTCGTTTCCGGAGCAATCCGCTCCAAGTTCTTGTCTCCTCCATCAACGTCCAGAACTGCCAGCTTGACTGCAGGTCTGGTGAAAACTCCTCGTGCTGTCTGTACCGTCGCCCGTCGAACCTGGCCTGATTTATCGGGAAACACCTCCAGGATACGTCCTCTTTCCCAACTGTCCCGTGCCTTCTCGTCAACAATCACGACTAGATTCCCCGGCTCCAACGGCTTCACGTTTTCGAACCACTTTGCCTTTCTAGTCAGCATTGGCAAGTATTCCAAAATCCATCTGCGCCAGAACTCATCCATAATGTTTCCAGCGATTGACCAGCTCTCTCGAAGGATTCTTCCGCTATTTGTCGGATCAGCAGTTGGCTGTTTGATTCCCCTTGAACCGTATAACAAAAAGTGGTTTGGGGTAAGCGCTTCTTGATCGGCGCCTTCTAACGGAACATAGGTCAATGGACGACAGTTGACAATCCCTTCGGCTTCTAACATTATGGTTTCCATTACCTCATCACTAGGATGATGTGGACTATTCGATATTGCTCTCATCGCCACTTTGACGGACTTCACCATTCGCTCCCACGGTCCTCCCATATGCGGAGCTGCCGGAACGTTAAAGTGCCATTGCGTTCGGGCATTGGTAAATGTTACCGCGCATTCTTCGTTAATTTCCTTAATCCGTTGTATCTCTTCCGTCAGCTGACGACTAGCTCCCACGAAATTTGTCCCGTTATCTGAGAACACTTCAAGCGGGGCACCTCGACGATTAACGAACCGCCTGAACGCCATCACGCAAGATTTTGTTGACAAGCTGTGTACAAGCTCTAAATGGACAGCCCGTACTGTGAGGCAGGTGAATAAGCATATCCACCGTTTCACAATACTGCGCCCGACTTTTACCTCGAAGTGGCCCATATAGTCCACACCGACGTACGTAAACGGCCGGATGAATGGTGTCAAACGAACCCTTGGGAGCGGCCCCATGATCGGTGGCACTGGAGTTGCCCTTTTGATCTTGCAGTACTGACAGTTGCGACCGACGCTTCGTACTACTATTCTCATCCTCGGAAAATAAAACTGCTGCCTCAATTCGTTGCACACGGTTTCACTGTTGGCATGTAACAGCCGCTGATGGAAACTGAGCACAGTCAGGTACGTGATTCGATGATTTCTTGGCAACACAACTGGGTGCTTCGCTTCGTAGGAAATAGTTGGCGCATTTTTTATTCGTCCACCAACCCGTAGAACTCCTTTTTCGTCCAGGCACGGTGACATTGCCCGAAGTGAGCTTCCTTTTGCAACAATGTGTCCTTCGCCTAACTGATGGATTTCCTCCAAGAACGCTTGTGACTGAGCCTGACGCCAAAGTGTTTCCTGTGCCTTCGCAAACTCACTCTGATCAAGGATTTTGACAGACCTCCCTTCTTTCGGTAAATGCTTCCATACCGCAATGGCTCGATGAACGTATGCCGTAGTACGCAGCAGCCGGTTCCAGGCTGAAAAGCGCTGCACGTCTATTACTTCCTCGACCGTTCGGTGAACAGCAACTACACGAATTTCTTCACTCGCCGCATCTGTGACCCCCACATCTTTTAGCCGCTCCGAAGGCCATTTATTCTCCTGATCCTGTAGAAATGATGCGCCTTGATACCAACGACAACTTGCGTCAAATGATGGCCCAGCGTTCCATTTTGTAGCATCATCTGCCACGTTATCACGAGAAGGTACGTAACGCCACTCATCCACCCTGGTGAGCGACAGAATCTCGCCAACACGAAAGGAGACGAATTGGTGGTAACGACAGCTATCAGATCGAAGCCAAGCAAGAACGGTTGCCGAGTCCGTCCATAAGAAGCGCTTTCGTATGTTGATAGTAAGTGCTGAGCAAATATTATGCAGTAAGCGGGATCCCATCATGGCAGCTTGTAGCTCCAATCGCGGGATGGATAACCCCCGAAGTGGCGCAACTTTCGTTTTCGCGGCTATTAAAGAACACCAACTTCCTCCGTCCACTGTCATCCTCAAGTAGGCCACGCACGCACATGCAGCTACACTTGCGTCCGTGAAAACGTGAACCTGAATGTCACTGGTCTGTTGCGGCGAGACGTTCCGGAAGAAGCAACGGGGAACCTGCACGTCATTGACCTTCCTGTACTGTTCGATCCACCTATTCCACAGTTCAAGTAGTTGCTCCGCGATTGGTTCGTCCCAATTCGTGCCTGTCCGCCAAATCTCCTGCATTAATATTTTACCATGCACTACAAAGTGCGCGACGAATCCCAAAGGGTCGTACAGCTTCATGATGATACGCAGAATCTGACGCTTCGTTGGAATCTCGCGATCGGCACCTAAAACTTCCTCCAGTCCAGTCCGATCGAATGTAAAGTGGTCTTCTATCGGATTCCAAACCACGCCTAGGACGCGTTCGTATGTTCCATCCTTATCCAAATTCAGTGATTTACTAGTCGCTGCATTCTTCTCACCGAGTAGATCTAGTACCTCCTGTTTGTTGGACATAATCTTCCCGAACTCGAATCCAGCGGCGGCATGGATAACCTGTACTTGTTTCACGAGTTCGACGGCTTCTTGCACCGAGTTGACGCTGTCAAGGAAGTCGTCGACATAGTGGTTCTTTGTTATTGCTTCCACAGCCCTGGGATACTGTTGTGCGTAGTCGAGGGCGTTCCAATTCTTCACAAACTGTGCGGTGCATGGAGAACTCGTTGCCCCGAACATTGCAACGTTGATGACATAGACCTGTACATCTTGCTCCGGACTACTCCTCCAAAGAAAACATTGCGACCACCTGTCTGTCTCCCGAATGAGAATCTGCAGGAACATCTCCCGGATATCAGAACAGACAGCGACTGTACCTTGTCTGAAGCGCAGCAGGACGTTCACAAGCGCTTCGAGTAGATCCGGACCTTTGACTAGCAGGTCGTTGAAGCAGACTCCACCTGCCTTTGCAGCCGCGTCCCACACCATTCGAATTTTATTAGGTTTCTTGGGGTTAATTACAACCCCCAGTGGCAGATACCAAACTTGTTGAGGGTCCGCACCAGCCATCTCTTCTAGTGACACCTTCGTAATGTACCCCTTTCGCTCGTAACTTTCAATCTGCTCATTTACTCTTCTTCGCAGGTCGGGATCTCTCGTCAGCCGCTTTTCTAATCCCCGGAGTCTACTCATCGCCATTTTGTAGCTCTCGGGAAAATGCATGTTGTTTTTGCGCCACAGCAGCCCGCATTCGATTCTGGACCCTCGACGCACAGTTGTTGCTTCCAAGATGTTGAGCGCACGCTGATTTTCTTCGGATTCGATAGGTTTCGTCACCACTGCTTCTTCAACCGCAAAATACCGCCGCATTGAATCGTATAGGTCCTCATTGCTCATCTCTTGGTGAACGTGGAGGTTCAATTGCTCGACAGATACATGACTCCTTGAATTCCTTCCGTAGACGCACCAGCCGAGTCGAGTCTTCGTCGCCACTGGATCGCTTCTACTGCCTTCACGAATCTTCAAACAGGTGAGCAAATGCACGTGCTCTATACCGATTATCATCGCTGGTTTCGCAGTCGCATAACTCCGGACAGGAAGCCCTTGAAGATGGGGGTATGCTTTCGATAGCTCAGTATAGTTCAGAGTTTGGCTAGGCAGTCCGAGCTCACGCACCGTGCGTACGTTACCTAATTGGAACCTTTCGTGTTTCCCTGCACCGGAAATAGCCACACTGACTCTTTTGGAAGCCTTTTCATGTCTTCCAATCTTTGCGGTCCATCCCAACCAAAGGTTGTCAAGCTCTCCTTCAACTCCTAGTTGAACTGCTATCGCTTCTTCTAGCAAAGTAGCGGACGACCCCTCATCCAGGAAAACGTAGATCTCGACTTGCTTCCCGTTCGCATAGATAGTAACCGGAAGATACCGAAATAGAGTATACGACTCCACGTGATGATAGTTGTGGTGTACTGTCTCGGCTTGCTCCGTAGACTCAGCAGGACAGTTCCGGTTCGGTGGGGTGCTGTGCAGTAGCATATGATGCCGAATACGACAACCGTCCACACCGCACTCCTTTTTCGAATGACATGGCCACTTACGATGCGGTACTAGACACGACCGACACAAATTTTTTTGACGCATTGCTTTCCATCTAGATCCGATATCCAACGATTTGAAACCCGAGCAGCCCTGGATCAGATGACTGTTGCTTCCACAGTACGAGCAGGCTTTTGAAGAAGTTCCTTCTACTGTCGACTCCTTTTCCTTCTTGTGGATACCAGACGACTCGTTGGAGTGCGTAAATAGCTTCTCCCTTTGCTTCGACTTCTCTGCTCGAACTTGTTTTTGGTGATTTTGAGCCGAGTCTACATCGATGATTAGCTCTGATGCCAGATTCACTAGTCCTGCCATGAAACTATTGAACGTCGCCAGGTTGACGTTCGGGGATCCTTGTTTGTAGCTTCCCCACTGCATCTTTATTGAGGTGGGCAACTTATCAACCAACTCTTGCAGCAACATTGGGTTTGATAAATGTGCTTGTTGATCGGCCAAGACAATATGGTCCACAAGGTTCTGAATCGCCAAGCCATACGTGACAATAGTGTTTAAGTTCTCCGGTTTAGGCGGGGGAACATTTCGCACCTTCTTCAGAAGCGAACTAATTAATATTTCCGGCCGCCCGTAGAGCTTATGGAGTATATCCATCACATATGGCACGGATGCCGGTAACAGGAGACGACTTCGAACCGCCTCCAGTGCGGATCCTCCTAGGCTTCGTTGTAATCTCGCCAAATTTTCCGGATCACTGTATCCACAAACTTCGGTCGTATTTTTGAAGGAACTGTAGAAGATGGGCCATTCATGTGGATCTCCGTTGAATTTCGGTAGCTCCCGTGGCATTACCTGTCGGGCCGCTAACTGTGCACTTGTTGGTCCAACTACTAGATTGTTTTGCATTCCACCTAAACCCGATCCTGCCATACCAGTTCTAATCGACGGTAGTCCGCTTGTATGTGCAAACGCAGAATGTACAGGGTTCGAGTTTCCGTGAAGAAGTGTTGAATCAACTGTTGCTCCCAACGGCGAAACATTATACGGCGGATATACTTGAGAGGAACCCCCCGCAAGCACTGTATATACCGGGGTCGGGTGTGTAATAGGAGGGGCCGTGTAGTGAGGATGACTTCCGTATGCCGTTGACGTCAGACCGATTGATTTGTTCGAGGCTTGCTGTACTAAGCCAGGTGAGGTGGGTACAAATTGACAACCCGTTGAGAACATAGAGTGAAGAGACACCGCTAGCAAATCCGAACTCTCCACGGGAAGATTTTGCATTTCTGGGGAAACCAACTGTGGAACCGTAGACACTACTGGCCTACCTAGAACGGTTGATTTTACTATTCCCGCTGCTGATATAGGAATCGTCGAAACCATTGGCGCACTACTCGTTACACTTCCTGTCGTCGTGGTAATTCCTTGCCCGGATAGTAGCTGCTCGTAGGATTTCGCCAACTTTGGGACATTTCCAATAGCCTCGGATGAAGGAGTGCGTTCGGATTGCGCCTTCAAAGAAGTTGGAACACAAGAGGAGCTGGTTTGCGGCGACACAACAGGTAGTTGCAACTCGTTAGCAACTATGGATGGTTGGGTTGGTTCACGGACTTTATGAACCGACACGGCAGCTTGATGCACCGGATAGTGGCTTTGACTGTCCACCCTCGGTCACCTGAGCTCCTGCCCACCATTTCTCCAACTGATCCTGCTTAGCTTTCACACTTACTCCGCTCCGTTTACTTCTCGAGCTTACACCACTCCGTCTACTAGAGGCATTCCTTTCATCGTCCAACTGTATCAACAGGTTGTACCGTTGCTTAAGGAACTCCTGCTCTTCATCCAACAGCTTCAGTTTGGCTTCTTCTTCCAGCTTTTTCAATTTCAGCTCTTCTTCTGCACGCAATCTTCTCAGCTTTTGTTGTTCTTCCAGATGTTGCAGACTGAGCTGTAATCTCTGCGACACTCGGCTACTGCTCTTGCTCACTGATGATTCATTGAAGGATATTACCGATTTTGACCCGTGGTCGTCTCCGTCCCAGTCAGCGAGACAGGCACTACATTTCCAGCTTTTATTAGCCACCGATTGGTTTACACCCGCGCATTGAAAATGCTCCCACTGTTCGCACACATCACAACAAACCCAAAATTCATCACCCTCCCTTTTATTACATTTCTTGCATGGCTTATCCACCGCTTCTGAGCTGGTGACATTTTTCCCTTTCGGCGGCATATTTTGCAACTTATTCCAGTACTAATTCTAGATACCTGCTTAAACTAACTGCAAGCGTCGTAGCCGGAACCTATCACCGATAATGGGAAACGATATTGATGCCAATACGGATGCTGACTTCGCAGGGGGATGATGATCTTTAATCGTGGGTCGTTGTATTACGCTCGGTCTCCTTACCTGCTGTGGAACTCTTCGGCAGGAACTTTCGATGGAAACGATCATCCAACTATGGATGAAAATTTTGTAGGATGTTCCCGAATGTCAGAACAAACGCCGTTTTTTTAGTCGCCGAATTAGCAGCTACAAACTGAAATTTATTCAATTATTCTAAGTGTACATAGTGGTTATTAAACTAATCTAATCTTACATTTTCAGTATTTCTTCTTTCTTTTCAGGTTCAGACTTCAGCGGAAAGGCGTGGGTGTGTGCAATCTACAGGTAAGTATAATAATTTCAGGTTAGAAACTATCTTTACGTGATTTCAAGTTCATTTCAGATTAAACGTACCTTGCCAGATCGGTTTTCTCCTTACAATGGCACAAACTAGAACGCACTACAAATGCTCGGCGTATACTAATGACTATGAATTAATTAATTAAATATTAATAACAACTACAGTCAAATAGAAATTTTCACTCACGGTATGTCTACAAATTTAATTCTTCTTCAATAAATCACTCCTGTTCACTTCCAACTTTCTTCAATATGCTATTGTACTGTATACTGTAATCATATGCTTTTATTGTTTTTGTCTATCTGTCATTCCGCTCAGCCTTCATTTCCTTTCGCGAGGGAATCGACAGTGGCATCACTCCGTTTACCGTCACCAGTGCTGCCAGGAACACCTACACTGAAAATTTATTTTCGTAAAAAAGTTTTCACTCGTTTCGTAAACATGGATTTTGTACATAGAACAAATTTTTCGTATTTTGTATGAAACATCCATATGGTTTTTTATCTGGCGAAATGCTATCATAACACCTTTTTGTAGAATGCACGCAATAAATTTCGTGAAGACCAGCCAATCGCTGCTTCTCTGTTGGTCTTGCTGCTGGGATGGGCGGGAAGAATTTATTTATCCCAACAACAAAATTAAAGCGCTGCCGAGAGTTATAGCTTCATACTCATTAATAAAGGATCTTCTCATGTGTCACCATGGCTTAGTGAGATCAACCTCGGATTCAACGTTTCTTTTTAATTTGTAATAAGATATTCGTAGCTCTTTGTATTGTTTTTGTGCAATGAACGAATGTTCTTTCTGTTTCAACAAATGCTTCGTGCTTTTGACAGTAGCGCGTGTGGCATTAATTACGAAGGAAGCTTCATAGAACGTACATATGCGTTTCGTTGCAGAAAACAACGAATGGATTCGTAAGTGCTACCTTTGATTTTCTAATATAAACTAAAATTAATTTTCAGTGTATTTTACGAGCCACCGGTGGTAGGGTGGGGTGTGGGTTGTTTGTGATTATCTTTTTTTCACCTTTCGGTCCATGACAGGATCAGCGCGTCCAATGTTTCTGTCCTTTTTTGTTGTTTCCTCTCCGGTAATCCGAACGGAAAGAGATTGGTGTGCGTCGTGAGTGGTGGCAGTGGGCTTATGCAAAGTTTTTGTTTTTGCTAGTTTTGGTGAGTCGTGATTTGTTGTCGTCCGGCCGTACATTCGCTCGCGCACTTGTTTTTTCTTTCGTCGCCATCTTGAATACTAAGCATGAGCTCAGCTATACCACAGTGGAAATTTTTCATTCCTACGTGCAATATTTCAAAAGTTACAATGATTTGAAGGTGTCCGGATTAATGTGGATACAGACCTTATTCGTTTGATCCTCTCTTAGCTGTCGCTTTAACATGTCCACCTCGTCCCCTCCCCCGTAATACCGCTTCTATTATATCGTTACAGCTTAACGCAATGCAACATCTACGCCAGACCTACAGCAACAATATAGCATCGCCAATCTGCTATTGAAAGCCAATGTTAAGATTCCTACCTCCCCCATTCCTACCCGAATCATTGTAATCCCTAACCTCGACCAAGCCGCGAGTTTTTCGGCTTTCCAATTCTAACCTAGTTAGTAAGTTATTATCGTTGTAAAAATGAAAAACAGTTCGGCTCCGTTATGCCTATGGCACTTGAGTCTTATAAATAAACAATTAAGTTATTTAAAAAAAAACAAACAGGAATAACATGATGGTGATGCTACTTTTCATGAGGGTGCTGAGAGCTTTCAGCGTAAGTTTACGGTCCACTGTAGACTTCAGGTAGACACTTGGCTTCCGTGCAGTCAGCTGGAGTTGATGCACCGAACGTCCCAAAATCGACACAGCTGTGGCAATGTTGTTGCCCTTATGTTGCCCAAGGAAGTAACGATGAAGTGCTCATTCATGTCCCTCATTATAGCCTCGTACTCCTCCTCACTGTCGCACATAATCACGATGTCGTCCACGTAAATTACAAGGTACTTCAAACGTACAGAAACGGGTCATGGTCAGGCGTTCGATTTTGCATTTACGCATGGCCAAGCCGGAAGCCAAATCTGCTCGCACCACTCGCTGGATCGCTTCTGTGGCCGAGCCTTCGGTGCCACACATGGGTACAATCTTTCGGAGCCGTGTTTGAAACTGTTTAGGGTATGTAGCGTAGAGAAAGCTGAAGCTTTTTAAGCCACCGCTGGCTTCCAATTGACAAGAGTTTGGAACGGTATGTTAGATATATTCCAATCCAAACAATTTCTATAGCTGGAAAATCAAATTGGCCGTCCATAAAAGGATTATGTTTGACCGATCATCTTTGGACCTGTGAATGGGCCCATCTTTACTAATATTGTGCGACAATTCATTAGCCAGCAATATTAGCGTCATATTTGCCACAGTTGTTAGCAGATAATTGCAATCATTTATCTGCTTATAACTAGTCACTGGCTATGCTAATATTGCTAGTTAATGCATTTTCTACACACATTAGCGCTGATGATACAATCAATTGCGCTGTGGTGTGTGGGTGATTTTTCCTCAAGCGAGCTCAGGTCCAAAGTGTCGTCGTTCGCGGGTATTGTGGGGGAAGATAGTGTGTATTGTTTAGCAACCGTGTAAAGTTAGAGGTCATAAGCGAGTTTATTATTCTTATTGATTCTGTTTCCTGCAACCAAGTGCAAATATCTAGAACTAGATTTTAAAGAAAAATACCACAACCGTGCCAAAGTGAATTTTGATTCGGTGTGCAGGCTTAGTTTGTAAATCAATCGGTGCAAGAAGAGTGTATCAGACACAGAAATCATGTTACTACCGGAAGGATTCCGACCCGTCGGCGACGGCCGGATTGATGTGGACGAGTGCCGACGGCAGCAGCTGCGGGTCCAGCTGGACGTGGCAATTTAGGACATCGAGGAGAGCCGGTTTGCAAAGCAACAAATTATTTATTTCTACCATATTTTGAAGACAATATCTAATATCCTGTTTTATTTTATTTTGTCTATTTTGTTTTGTTTTGTTTTTCGTTATGTTTGTCTATTTTCAGTCACATTTGAGCGGTCTATTGCTTTTGACGGATGGTGTAGGTATGTACTTTCAGCGTATCGTTAACCAAAACGCACCCTGCTGCTAACCCTTCCCCAACTATCCAACATCGCAGTGATTTCTCGTGGAAGTGCAGAGGATTTCTCGGCTTCCTCCAAAGCGAGTATCATGTCAACACGTTCCTTCCCATTCCCTACTTGACCAGCATTCGGGCACGGCCGGCTCCGGTATTGCTTTATAATGGATCACCAGTTTTTACACATTGAAGATGTATGTTAGTCCCAAACATCATCTGTTGGTTCTTTGTGCAAATACAGCTGATCTGGCAATAACGGAATTGCATCCGTGGGCGGTCAATCATGCTCATGCTCATGCTCTACCCACATTACCGCTGATGATGGTGGCTGACTTTTACCGTTCATAACACAATTGCCCTACCGAAACATGGCTTACAACTTGATCACACTTATTTCGCTCGTGGTTGCGCCAACCGGCTGGCTACAACTTCACCACTGGCTTGGATAACCTGGGAAGCCAAGGTCGCGTATAATCATGTTTACCTACCGTTGGGTACAAATTACTTAATTTAAGGTAGTATTTTACCCAAAAGTAAGTTATTTGTACCCAACGGTAGGTTAACATGATTCTACCCAACGTTGGCTTCCCACACCTTAGTGCTCCGCTGGGTACTTTTTTCTTTGGGGGGGCACAAACACACCCTCAGATATTTTGTCTAAATAAAACAAACAAAAAAAACAAATACGAACACGCTAAGATGAGAATACCTAAAATTAGGTTTTTATTTTACCTAAAATTAGGTAATGTTTACAATACCCAAAATATGGGTAAAATTAAACGATAATAAACAGTAATTTTTACTGACATATGGGTAATGTTCATTTTCAAATATTGGACGTTATTATTTACCTAATATTGAATAAATTTTTCGTCGCTGAAGCAACGCGGTAGCCATATTGTTATAGCGGAAAGGTAACTATTTTTCTTATTAATCTTTCAAGAAATAGTTTATTCATGTCCCAATATTTGAAGCAAAAACTTTTGCATTTTTTTTATTTGATTCTAGCTCAGATGGATGCTTGTGGACCAACGTGAATCCCGAGGTGCAATTCGGTGTCACCCCGAGGCGAAAAAATGAACGTGTGAAAATGTTGGATCGATGCAGAAAATTATTTCTGTAATAATTTATTAATACTTTTTTTTAATACAGAAAACATATTTCTGTAATACATATGAACATTTGTTTCTTGTTAAGTGCTAAATTTTTAATATTACACCGAATGGATAAATTTATAGAGTGCATGCCTTTTTTTAGCATTCCATAAAATAAAACTACAAAAGAAAATACCCAATTTTCAGTAAAAAGTAACGATAAAAAATCGGTAATTTTTAACGTTTATCTTCATTTAATACTATTACCTAATATTAGGTAATCTGTGTTTACGCATAATTTGGGTATGTGCACTTTTGAGCGATTATCGGTACTTTTTAACGATCTTTAGGTATTCTCATCTTAGCGTGAAGATTCAGGTACGCAAGAATGTATTGCAAGGTGCAGACTGCAAGGTGTACCTCGGACGGGGGGTTTTAAAAGGGAAAAGGGTAAATGGCCCCTTTTTTTGGGGGGCTCCTTCTTTTTTTTTTGAATAATTCTTCGGGGTGGCGGGTGGGAAGTAAACGGACGGAGGTATTTACCTGCTGGTTGCGGTTGGCGGGGGTGACGGGTCTTAAGTTTCTTCAAGATTGTATAGCGCAATTTTCAAGGTAGTTTTGACGGATTTAAATTTCATTTTGACGAGTTCTAATTTCATTTTGAAGAGTCTTAATTTCGTTTGGACGGGTCTTAATTTCGTTTTGACGACTCTTAAATTCAGAAACTTAAAACCCGTCAAAACTATACAATCTTGAAGAAACTTAAGACCCGTCAAAACACCCGGCAAGCGTTAACCAGAAGGTTAATACCTCCGGTTGCATCATACCGGGCAAACGCATCTAAGGAGCATTTTTCCAAAGTTTAAGGAGCATTTCCCCAAAAAGAAGGGTGCATTTACACTGCTGCCGTTAGTGAACCAATTTCAAATCGCTAGTTTCATATCGATTGTTGCTTTTATCCCGTTCGCACTACAACCTATATTACGTGATATAGAGTATCTTGATATCAAATGCCATGTACATTATTCCCAGTGAAAACTAAATGTATAGATGCTGATATAAGGATACTCTATATAAAAAAAAAATCGAAAAAAAATTCGGCCTTGGTGGTCACCGCAAAGTAAAGCTTGTAGTACACTGTTTGTCCAATAGCCAAATATTTGTCATAGGCAGATAGGCATCTGACAAACATCTATGACCGATCCCCTTCACGTGCGTTTCGCTCGGTCAAAGTGATGGTTGTTTTCGGACTGTTCTTCAGCTCATCAAAAAATGCACGGTCTGCGCACAAGTGGGATGTCGCCAGAATCCACGATCCACGCTCTGGATAATCGTTGAATGCAGCGGGCCATGAATGCAAACGGTGACACCGCAGACAGACGTTCGACTTCATCTCATTTATCTGTGTAAAAACATGGCTTCCATGAAGACAACAAGTAGCAATAACCTAACAGCTGGCGCCACAGATTTGTTTTTGTTGCAACGGTAAGGTAAAAATGGGTTGCCAGTCAAACTGTCAGATTTAATGTAGCAATAAGTTGAGAAGGCGGCGCTACTGTGCAAGATGATTCCAACGTAATTAGATTTGAAATTTTACACGACAAATTTGAATTGTTTTGTTTGACCTTGAATGTCTGTTTGCAGTGAAACCTGGCCAATTTTCGCACTTTTGCTTTTCACTGCAGGTTTCGGGTTTCATCCACCAGTTGGTTGGTTGCTCATTGCTTTCTCGGACTTCACTACCAGACATTCTCGCTTCACGTGACCCGGTTTGTTGCAACGGTGACAAATAACGCTTCGTTTTTCACCACTGGCTCGTAAAATGACTTCACCGTGATGAGATTGCTCCGCCCGCTTCTGAGCCTCCAGTGCTATCGTAAGGCCAGGTGCCCACTGATGTGGCGGAGGTGTGACATCTGCTATAGCATGCCAAAATATCTTGTCGACGTTCGCCTCACGCCAAAAGACTTTGACTCGATATTTTGACAAGTTATGTGATGCCACATTTCCGCCACATCAGTGGGCTTCGTCAACCCGCGAACTCGTTGTACGGCTTGCATTCCAGATCATATCCGAGGAGTCTGTTCATTGAAGCAGGGGACATTTGAAATTGTTTGCTCAATTTACGGCAAGACACGGCCGGATTACGTCTTATTCGCTCCCTCACACATTTGATCTTTTTCTTCGTTCTGGCAGTTCGCCTGGCACCTCCTTTGTGTTAAATATGGACATTTCCAGTTTCCTTGAATCGTTTCAAGGCACGAAAAACAAAACGCTTACTTACTCCGAACTGCTTAAGGCTATTGAATATCTGACACGGTATAAGCTTTTGCAAATGAAATTTTAAAACTTGCTACTGTATGGCTTCCATGGTAGCTGATAAATATAAACAAATGGAATCGCTTATTTATCTTCAGCGATAAGCTTTCAAAAGAATACACTCAAAACGGGTATAATCAATTCCGCTGTTAAAATTACCCAGCTGGAATAAACCAAGACTGAAAAAAGATGACACCTATTGTGAGACACACTGTAAAGGTTTTCGCGAACTAGCAGCATCTTTACACTGAATCTCCAGCTTTCGTAGCCTCCGCTTCGAAGCTTCTCGACGCAAAACTTGCTTCCTTCCATTTATTCTTTTAAATCGATCTTCCAGAATCTTCTGTTTAAAATATAACCTATTGGGATCTGCCGTAGATCGGATTGGTTAAAAAGAACAACTTTTCTGTTCAAGGGTTGGGAAATAACTATTTAATCAAATTTGGGTCATGTCAAAGTATAACAGATCAGTTCTCTTTCTGCTTTCGATTGATACGGTTGAGTTTTGTTTCTTCGTGCGTTAGCCTTCTTCTATACGGCATTGTAATCAGTTTGCATTGTTCTTTCATCATCAACCCGGTCGCTTTTGTTATAGCAGCAATGTGCGAGTAGAAAAATACTGTGCGATTTACCTTCGGCAATGGAGCGGATAAATCAAGCTTAGGCGAAGTGGCAAATTTCGGCAAAGGCTTGGATGCGGAGCTTGATGAAATTGAAGCTGCATACAGGATAGCAGATGAAAAGTCCCTTCTCGTCAAGTTCAAATCTGAGCGGTCGATGTTGCACGCGCTGACCGCCAACTGTGACGAGCTGGTATTCCATTATGCGAATGGAAAAAAAGGCTAAAGTACACATGTCACATCCCAGGATCACATATGCTATGTGCGAATATATGATCTCCCACCGGAGGTTCCCGACCAGGAGATCGTTACGGTGTTGTCAAAATATGGACACGTAAAACGCATCGTGCGGGAGAAGTTCCCGGCGGAGCTGGGCATTCGCGCCTACATGGACGTGAAGCAGTTAATCCCGTCATCGCTGCACTTCGCCAATCGGAAGGGTAACATGTATTTCGAAGGCAACAAGGATAAATGCTTCATCTGCAAAGAAGTGGGACATCTGATGGCTTCTTGTCCCAAGCGGAATGTTCAGAGTCAGCCGAAAGTCCGTCGGCAAGAAAATGAACAGAACGGTAAATGGAAGAAAACGTACGAATCTGCAGTAACCGGAGACACAGCCAACATAGGATCTGAAGCTGAAGGTGATAGTGAATTGGAAACGCTAGAGGTGCTGGAAGACAAAATGGAGGAATCTGTCATGATACCGGTGGATAACGAAATCAGTAACGCTGAACCGAAGGATATGGATACCCGCGATCGCGCGTTGTTACAGTTTGCTGCATTCATGTCAACAGGGATAAGTAAACAAAAAGAGATGGCTAGAATAGCAA